>PITA01006292.1:18579-101538 GCA_004023965.1 Spilogale gracilis
GAGATGGTGATGGAGGTGATGGGAGTGGTAGTGGAGATGGAGATCATGGAGGTGATGGTGGTGATGGAGGTAGTGGTGGAGATCTTGGAGATGGAGGTGGTGGTAGTGGTGGTGGTGATGGTGATGAAAGTGATGGAGATGGTGATGGAGGTGATGGGAGTGGTGGTGGAGATGGGAGATCATGGAGGTGATGGTATGATGAGAGTGGTGGTGGTGATGGAGGTAATGGTGGAGATCTTGGAGATGGAGGTGGTGGTAGTGGTGGTGGTGATGGTGATAGAAGTGATGGAGATGGTGATGGAGGTGATGGGAGTGGTGGTGGTGATGGAGGTGGTGGTGATCAGGTGATGGAGGTGATGGGGGTAGTGGCAGTGGTGGTGGTGGAGGCGATGGTGGTGGTCATCGTGGTGTTGTCGATGGTGATGATGGTTGTGATGGAGGTGGAGGCGTTGGTAGTGATGGAGCTCATGTGTTAATGGAGGTGATGTTAGGAGTGGTTGTGATGGAGGCGGTGATGAAGGTATAGTGATGATGGAGGTGGTGGTGGTGGTAGTGTTAATGGAGATGACAGTGGTGATGAAGGTAGAGGTGGTGGTAGTGATGGAGGTGATGTAGGCTAAATGTGTGCTTCATAGGATCTCCTTAACTCTTAAGAAATCTTTGAGAGAAGAGCCCCATTTTACTGATGATCAAGAAACTGAAATTCAGAACTTGACTAAGTTCTCATAGCTAATATGCAAAATAGTCAAGAATTAGACTCCAGAACTAGACTCCAAACCCACATTTATATTACTTATTATCATTGTCATTAAGTCAATTTCCTTTGTGGGAACACATGATCCAGACTGTAAGCTCCTCAATACATAAACCTGCTCTCCTTACTACTGTGCTTCTGGAGAGTAAACACTGTGTTCGATTCATATCTAGCTTCTTTCCAGCACTTAGCACAATACCCTTCACTGAGTAGTTGTTACATGTCTCTGATATGACAGACAGAAAATTTTTCAGTAGACTATTCAGACAATTAGTATTTCTTGTAACTATAGAGAATTCTTCCGTGAGTTTCCTCCAGAATGTTATCATTTTTATAAGAAGAGAATCTCTGTATATTATAATTAGGAATAATTCCTTTCTGCTTGTCTGCTGGACAAAGGACATAAATTGATTGATGAATGCAAACTAAGAAAACAGGGACCATAAGAACTCACCATTATGTGAACAGTTTGCAAAATTCAATTCTTCAATTCCATAAGGAGAAATTATAACTGGGTGAAAGACACCCTTAAATTTCATTTCAGGCCCTGAAGGATTAGAAAAACATAAATTTTGAAGTTGTGATTAAAAGTGATTATCTTTGGGTACCTGGGTGGCTCAGTCAGCTAAGTGCCTGACTCTTGGCTTTGGTTCAGGTCACAATCTCAGGGTTGTGAGACTGAGCCCCATGTGGGACTCCATGCTGGGCGTGGAGCCTGCTTAATATTCTCTCTCTCCCTCTCTCTCTGCCCCTTGTCCCCAGCTCACACACTATCACCCTCTCTCTTAAAAAAAAAAAGAGTCACTATCTTTAAATAGGTAAAAATTCCATATCTTTCCATTGGTCTGTTCATTGTGAAATCACCCAGAGACAGGCGAGATGGACTTCACTGAACTCAGAGGACCCTTTGAACTCGTCAGCTTGAAGTGTTGCCTGACTAGTATGAGATGACTTGTGGCATACTCAAAATTCTCTTTGGGAGGACTCTGGGAAACTCCACAAAGAAGTAGGCAGTCAAACTGAGTTCACAACAGACACAATAGAAAGACCCTGTAACTACAGTGTAAGAAAACCATTTCATATCTATCAGGATACCACCAAAAGAGGAAACAAAGAACAACTTCAAATGTGAGCCCAAGATCAATTGCCACATGGAAAGAAAGGACAGCTGTCCTTGAACTGCTACTTCTGAGCTGTTAGGAAGCTGATCTCCTGGGTGCAACTCTACGCACTGCTCTGATTCCAGGCAATAGACTTTACTTATGTAATGGAAGTTGCGAAAGTCTCTTGAGCAATCCCAAGGAAGTCAAGCCTAAATGATTAAAAGTGCTTTTTTCAGACTGTTTTTCCTGAGAACATGCATATATGAGGTCCTTTCCCCCAAAGTCTTTTTCCTCAGTTTCCTCAGAAGACGTTTCTGGGGTTCTACATACCTACAGAGGTATTCCCCATGACAACAGGGGCCTGAGGATAGTTGAACTTCGCTTCTAGAAGTTCTGTCAGGGTCGTTGGAGAAATCCATGTTATTCTATCACCGACAAAAGTCCTGGTCCTTTGTGGTTGATTCTCAGCCATTCTCTGTTAAAACAGCAAGAGGGATTAAAGATAATCTCATGACAACATTTTCGCTTGTTTCTGCCCCATTTTGGTAGGAAACAGAGAAAGGAAATAGAGATCTTTTTAAAAAATGAAATAAAAGTGACCTAAAAGTAAACTTTACTAAGCAATCAGAGTTCAGATTAAATATATAAAAGTATTTTATTCCTTCTGAAGACAGTTCTCCTATATCTGTCTTTGTTGCTTTTATATCTCCAAGGAATTCATTTCAATGTTTAAAAATATTTTTAAAAATTTTAATATGCTGAATTTTGTCAAAGCATTCTATGGAAGAATAAACTTCAACAAAACTGGAAGTAGAAAACATGTCTACATTTATAAAAGTTGTGATGACATTTTCTTATAGATACAGTCTGCTGCTTTTAACAGTCAACTATCCCCTCATGATGGGTCTACCCTCATTCACCCATCTCTGCCTTAGCCCCATACTCTTTAGAGTTTGGGTTAAGAATGGCAGATGGCTGTTACTTTTTTGCCAATCAGCTTCTGAGAAGATCCATAAGCAAACACCCTTCCCAAATATCTCACCATGAACTCCTCTAGAATGAGCTCAACTTTGCCTTACCATTAGCTCTGGAGGAAATATCAATTCTTGAGTTGGATCCAATGGCAGAAACTCCTCTTCTGAGAAGAGTTTTTGACTTGTCTTAAAAAAAAGAAAAAGAAAAAGAAAGTAACAGGAGATATTGTCATCAGGCAACCCTAACTACTTTAAATTCTTTGTGAAATGAGATAAGAAGAAAAAAGACACACAGCAGACAGAAATAAAGCCAACTGGCCAGCCATAGTCTCTGGGTTCTAAGTCAAGGGCTCTAATACAGACCTAATTACTAGCAACTCAGTGCAGATGCCAACAGTCCTCCAAAGCTCAACTTTCGGTATGCCCTCTTTGCAATCTGGGAAAGCAAAGGAGGCACCAGCAGCTGAGAATGAGAATGTTTCCCCAAATTGCCACCCATCACTTCTCCCTCTGCCAGTTCTTCCATTTTCCTAACATCTTCACTTTGCTTCTAGCCCTTGAAAAAAGACTTGAAAAAGTTTTAAAAAAACAAAAACAAAACAAAACAAAATAAAACAAAACAAAACCCTAAGAGACATTAAGGGATCAATGTGTTTTCTCTCCTCTCCTACAGATAGTTGTACTTGGGCCAGAATTATATCTGGAATGATGAATAAAGTTGTAGGACAGATTTTTTTTTTTAATGAAGATGGAGAATGGGGGAGGGGACATGTTGAAATCCATCAAATGAGTCAACTTAGGTAGCCATATATTCTTCCTAAAAGTAAGTTGGTTTCTGTTCATGTCCTGAGAAAACCTTATAAAAATTTTATAATCCAGGACGCCTGGGTGGCTCAGTGGATTAAGCCTCTGCCTTCAGCTCAGGTCATGATCTCAGGGTCCTGGGATCAAGGCCTGCATTGGGTTCTCTGCTCGGCAGGGAGTCTGCTTCCTCCTCTCTCTCTGCCTGCCTCTCTGCCTACTTGTGACCTCTCTGTCAAATAAAAAATAAAATCTTTAAAAAAAAATTTTTACAATCCACTAACCTTATTTTCTTCTTCAAATTCCGGTAATTCATTTATTCCTTGATCCAGATAGCAAACTCCATTTTCTTTACTTTGACAGCAGCTAGAAGTCTAGTAGGTGAAAAAACAAATAATTGAGAATTTATTGCTGATTCTACGAAGTATTTTTTCAGCTTTCTTGAAGTAAAACTGACAAATAAAATTATATATTTAAAGTGCACAATGCCAGTATGCCTGGAGGGCTCAGTCATTTAGCATCTGCTTTCAGCTCAGGTCATGATCCCAGGGTCCTGGGATTGAGTCACATATCAGGCTCCCTGCTCAGTGGGGAGCCTGCTTCTCCCTTTGCTGCTGCTCCCCCTGCTTGTGTGCTCTCTCTCTCTCTGACAAATAAATAAAATCTTTAAAAAAATAAACTGCATAATGTGATTGTTATACATACGTATACTTTCTTAAATGATTACCAGAATTCAGGTTGATGAACACATCCATCATCTCACATAGTTACCATCCTTGTGTGTATGTGTGTTGTGAGAACACTTAAGGTCTACTCTCTAACCAACTTTCGGTACACAGCACAATTTTATTAACTATAGTCACCATGCTGTAAGTTAGATTCCCAGAACTTATACGTCTTATAACTGAAGGCTTGTGCCCTTTAACCAGCATCTCTTATTCTTCTAGTCCCTGTTCCTGGCAACCACCATTACACTCTATTGCTATGAGTTCAACTTTTTTCTTTTTTACGCTCTGCATATAAGTGAGATCATACACTACTTGTCTTCCTCTATCTGGCTAATTTCATTTAGCGTAATGTCCTCTAGATTCACCCATGTTGGTGCAAATGGCAGGACTTCCCACTTTCTCTTGGCTGAATAATATTCCTCTGTATGTGTGTGTGTATATCAATCTGTTGATGGACACTAAGGTTATTACCATATAGTGAATAATGCTGCAATGAACATGGGAGTTCAGATATCTCTTGGAGGTACTAATTTCATTTCCTTCAGATATATACCCAGAAGTGGGATTGTTGGATCCTATGGTGGTTCTATGTTTAATTTTTTGAGGAAATTCCATATTGTTTTCTATAATGGCTGCACCAATTTACATTCCCGTGAACAGTGTACAAGGATACCCTTTTCTTCATATCCTTGCCAACATTTAACTTTTGACATTTTGATAATAGCCATCCTAACAGGTGTGAGGTATCTCACTGTGTTTTGATTTGCATTTCCCTGATGACTAGTGATGTTGGGTACTTTCCAAGTACCTGTTAACCATCTGTATGTATTTTTTTAGTGTCTATTCAGATATTTTTCCCATTTTTTAATCAAATTACATTTTTTTTTGCTATTGAGATGCACTAGTTCCTTATATGTTGGATATTAACTCCCTATGGTTAATACTTTGCAAATATCTTCTCCCATTGTGTAGGTTGCCTTTTCATTTAATAATTGTTTCCTTCACTGTAAAGATTTTCAGTTTGAGAGAATACCATTTGCTTATTTTTCCTTTTGTTGTCTGTGCTTTTGGTTTCACATCCAAAAAATCATTGCCAAGACCAATGTCAAGGAGTTTTCCCTGTGTTTCATTCTAGGAGTTTTATGGTTTCAGGTCTTACATTTAAGTCTTTAATACATTTTGAGTTCATCTGTCAGTGGTATAAAGTAGTGGTACAATTCATTCAGGTTTCCCCAAGCCTTTTATTGAAGAGACTAATTTTCCCCATTGTGTTCCTAGCTCCCCTGTCAAAGATTAGTTGACCATATAGGCATGAGTTTTTATCTGGGCTTTCAACTCTGTCCCATTGGTCTGTGGTTCTGTTTTGTGCCAGTGCCATGTTGTTTCAATTGTTATAGCTTTGTGAAATAGTTTGAAATCAGCATGGGTGATGCATCCAGTTTTGTTTTTTCTCAAAACTGCATTGCCTATTTAGGGTCATTTTGGTTACATGCAAATTTTAGGATTTTTAAAAATATTTCTCTGAAAAATGTGAATGGAATTTTGTTAGGGATTGCATAGACTCTGTAAATTATTTTGGTAGTATGGCCATTTTAATAATATTAATTCTTCCAATCCGTGAACATGGGATATCTTTCCATTTATTTCTGTCTTCCTCAATTTCTTTCAACAATATTTTACAGTTTTCAGTGTTTAGATCTTTCATTTCCTTGGTTAAATTTATTCCTGAGTATTTTATTGTTCTTAATGCTATTATAAATAAGATTGTTTTCTTAACCTTTGTGATAGTTTGTGAGTATATAATAACACAACTGAGTATTGTATGTTGATTTTATATCCTGCAACTTTACTGAATTCATTGATTAGTTTTAACAATTTTTTGGTAGAGTCTTCAGGGTTTTCTACACAAAAAATCATGTTATATGCACAAAAAATTTTACTTCTTCCTTCCCAATTTGGATGCCTTTTATTTATTTTTCTAGCCTAATTGTTTGGCTAGGACTTCTGGTATTATGTTGAACAGAAGCGGTGAGAGTGGGCATCCTTGTCTTGATCCTGATTCCATTCATTGTATTATTCAGCTCCAGAATTTGTTTGCCTCTTTTTAAATTATATCTATTTCTCTTTAACTTCTCATTTAGTTCACATATGGTTTTCCTGATCTTATTGAATTATCTTTCTGTGTCTCTTGTTGCTCTTAGTTAGTAGGATCCACGTCCCACTGATGCCCTCTCAGAGCCCTGGCTTCTCTTCTCCCACCCTTTCCTGCCTCCAGATTGTGCAGCACTCCTCGGTATTCTGGATGGGGTGAGAAAGAAATGGGTCCCTCTGGCAGTGTTCACACAGCTGGGGAAGCCAGATACCCAGTCACATATTCTCACATTCCCCCATGGGGTAAATCAGGAGCCAAGAAGGTCTGATTTGGCACTGAACTGAACCTTGTGGGAAGGATGATGCAGATAAAGAGAAACCATGTCTTTCACTTTCTTCAATGCATACAATCTTGGATTTGTTGTTGTTGTTTCACTGGTGTGATGGGATTTCTCCACTGGACTCCAGGATTTATCCATAAGTCACTCTTATCCAGGAATGAGTGTCAAAACTGGTGTTCTTTGGGAAGAAGAGAGTAGAAAACTCCCGTTTCACCACCTTGCTGATGTTACTCCTCTATGGCCGAAGTCTTGATTCAAGCTTGGTACCTGGTCCTTACCTAGATGGAAAAGCAGCTGCTCCAGCCTCAGGTGGGGCTGGTCTTCTGGGGTGAGCTGCTGAATCTGGAGATGAAATGCAAACTCTAGGCAGGAAGCAAAATCCCCTCTGCTGACTATTAAATAAAACAAGTGACTACTAGTTGAAACATAATACAGAATCAATACTGCTAAATGTTATGAAAAAGAACCACATGTATGTAAACATATCCATACTTTTATTTAAAAAATATCTAAGGTTATAAGAAAACTTGAATAGTAGCGATTATTCAACAAGTTAAAATATGTAAAAATCTCATAACAAAGTCTGGCACTCAGCAATAAATATTAACAATATTAATAATATTGAATATTTTATTCATGATATGTAATAACAATTACTATGACTATCACTTTTTATTTATGACATATTGATTTCATAGTTGAATGTCCAAAGCACAACCTTCTGTCTCTTGTTTCCATTTATTGTTCATTTATTCATGCAACAGATAGTGACTGAGTGGCTACGCAGTCGGGGCTTGGGGGCTAGCCCTGCAGACGGACAGGCCCCACTGTTAAGCAGCCTGCTGTCTGATGGAGAGACGGGAGAGCGAATGGGAGTGAAACCACGGTGGGCCACTGCTGTGCCAGGGGCATGCAGAGAGGACTGAAGGAACAACAAGGGGCAGGGCACCTGACACAGACAGATCAGGGAAAATCCCTCCAAACAATGACCCACAGATAATATCGAAGTGCTAAGGTGCTCATTATGTGACTCCCAGGCAAGCTCAATGGATGAGAGTAAGCACCTGCCTGAGATCAAGTAACAAAGAGCAATTACAGAGCCTGAGAAAAGAAGCGGCTTTGTATTAGTAATGATGCCTGTTCCCTGGTCAGGTCTGGTAACCCCTGCCATTTTGTTTCATTAAGGGAAAAATATACTCAACCATGCATTCCTTTTGGGACACCTGGGTGGCTCTGTTGGTTAAGCAACTCAGGGTTGTGAGACTAAGCCCTGTGTAGGGCTCCACACTCAGCAGGGAGTCTGCTTAAGATTCTCTCTGTCTCTCCCTTTGTCCCTCCCCACTGCCACACTCAATCTCTCTCTCTCGCTCTCAAATAATAAATAAAATCTTTTTAAAAAATGTGTTCCTTTCTACTTACTTTACAGAAAGTCTTGCATGCATCAATTATGGGCCTATATCCAGTGCAACGGCATAGGTTACCTGAAGGAGAAAAACTCAGCTGGATTACTCACTAACCTAGAGAGAGGCACAATCTCCCAAATGCATGATGGAAGTAAGGGCGTCCATCCAAGAAGAAAGCCCCGTTGGGACATTTCAGTCTACATAATCTATAAAGTCTGATTTTGTTCATCAGCAACTTGGGTTATTAGGTTGAGAGTTCTGAAGTAGAGCCAAACAACTCAGTTATTTGTGTTTCCTCTCTGTAAACAGTTTCATATCTTCTGCTTAAGATAGGTACTCAAAGAATACAGCGATTTCAAGCTAAAAACTTAGTCTACACATTCAAGAGCTAAGCTTCAGTTGATAGATCGGAGGCATTTTGTAGCAGCAAGGGAAATTATTAAACGTTGGAAACAACTGGGCACATGATTCATCTACAATAAATCATCAGGGCAGCATTTCTCTCACAGTGGTCCGTAGCCCACATTCACCCCATGCCCCCAAATCTGAGCTCTTATTTAAAAAACAAAGCTATTGGGGCACCTGGGTGGCTCAGTCATTAAGTGTCTGCCTTTGGCTCAGGTCATGATCCCGCAGTCCGGGGATCGAGCCCCACATCGGGCTCCCTGCTCTACAGGAAGCCTGCTTCTCCCTCTTCCACTCCTCCTGCTTGTGTTCCCTCTCTAGCTGTGTTTCACTCTGTCAAATAAATAAATAAAATCTTTTAAAAAAATAAAAATAAAAAAGCTACTGAAGAAAGCTATCTGAGGTTTAATCCCAGGAATCTTCACTCTTTACAAATTCCTAAGCACTCTAAAATTTAAAAACCCCTTGTTTACATTATAAATAGCCATGAGATCAAATGCATAAGAGGATCAAAAGGAAACCAGGCAAAAGACAGTTTATCGGCTACACCTTTTTACTTCCATTTGCCCTGGTCTTCTATGTGTGTGGAGGAGCTAGACACATGAGCTCCAACCTCATGTTCTCTGGCAGGGATATAAGGTCTTTTGAGGCAGGAGATGGACAGATAGATAGATGGAGAGTTTCATCAGGATATGGGACACTATTCTAATTAAAAAATTGTTTATAATCTTGTTAATGAAGACCTCTTCCATCCACACACACACACACTGAACTTGATAAAATCACTCTAGACTAGATAAAGACAGTTATTTGAGATAAGCGTCACCAGAAGAGCTCAATCTCTTCGATCTCATGTTGTATTCATCAAGAGTCCTCTGATATCTAATAGAACCTGGCGGAGCACACCCATTCCCTAGGAGAGAGTGAGGGGAGAGAGTGGCATGTGGAGAAAACTGGACCCTTTCCAAGAGTAAATGAATAAATTGGCTATGTCACGTTTGTAAAAATAAGCAAATAGGGTGCCTGGGTGGCTCAGTCGGTTAAGCATTTGCCTTCAGCTCAGGTTCTGATCTCAGGGTCCTGGGGTTGAGCCCCACATCAGACTCCTTGCTCAGCAGGGTGTCCCCTTTTTCCCTCTGCCTGCTTCTAACCTCTCCCTCTGCTGCTCCCCCTGCTTGTGCTCTCTTTCCTCTCTCAAATAAATAATAAAATCTTTTAAAAAATAAGTGACTGGGGTGCCTGGGTGGCTCAGAGGGTTAAGCCTCTGCCTTCAGCTTGAGTCATGATCCCAGGGTCCTGGGATTGAGCCCTATATCGGGCTCTCTGCTCAGCGGGGAGTCTGCTTCCCCCTCTCTCTACCTGCCTGCCTTTCTGCCTACCTGTGGTCTCTCTCTCTGTGTCAAATAAATAAATAAAATATTTTTAAAAAAATAAGTGACCAATAAAAAAGGGAAGGAGATTTTTTTCTTTAAAAAATATTTTATTTATTTATTTGAAAGAAAGAGACAGTCAAAGAGAGCACAAGCCAGGGGCAGGGAAGATGGGCTGAACAACCCAACAGGAAGGAGACTTTTATAAATCAAGAGAGATAAGAAATATATCAGCCAAGAAAATTGTGTGGATCTTGTTTGAATACTGATTTGAACAAAGTAATTCTTCTACTTATTGGTGGTATAACTTTAAATAAATTATTGTCTCTAAACCTCAGTATCCCCATCTATGACATGGGGAGAGTAAAAATGCCCATCTTGCACAGGCACCATAAAGAGTAAATGGGACAATCTTTACAAAGCATTAATGCAGCATGGGGTACACTGTGAGAGGGCAACATACCCTCTTACCATCACCATTATTTAAAAACAAAAGCACACATATGTATAACCTACCACCAAGCGCTTCAGTTATCTGTTCCAGAGAGGGCTCTGGATGGTTCCTCAGCAATGTGTAGATGGACATCACCATTCCAGGGGTGCAGAACCCACACTGCGTGCCGTGACACTTGGCTATCCTCTCCTGGAAGCACAGCAAGATTAGGAATGCTGAATTTTGGGCCCTACCCCAGACCTACCGAATCAGAACCTGCACTCTGACAAGATCCCCAGACAACTTATTTGCACAATAAAACTGGAGACGAGGCCCTGGAAAAGCCTTCTCACTCTAGGTGTCTCCTTTTCTCAGACTGGGTGGCTGTGACTGGTCCTCGCCTTTCATTGAAGATTCTCAGCCTTTGGAATCACCAGGGGAATTTAAAATTTCCAGGGCCCAGAAAGCAGACCAGACCAAGAGCACAGAAATATATTTTTTATATTTCCCGGTGGTTTCAATACCTAACCCAGAATGGATTATTAAGTCCCTCAGAGGAGCGAAGCAAATTGTGCCAAGTTCAGAAAAGCACACCCAGCCAAGTGGCCCCACTGCCCCGCCCTGCGCGCCCTCCGGCCGCACACCATTACCCTCCCACTTCAGCGCACAGGACTCTGCACAGCGGAACCACTAATCCAGAAAACAGTCAAGAAGGAAACACTGCCTCTTTCTCTACCAAACCTTTTCCTTGCCAGCATTGTCTCTTTGAAGTCTACCTTCAAAGATGCGGCCACATTGTGGAAGGTGTCTTCTGGCTCCATCACAACCCCAGGAGCTCAGCAGCAGCTACTAAGTGAGAGGCTGGCTCACAACTGTGAACAGCCGCATCTCACAAGAGCATCCAGGCAGGACTCACTCCCTCCAGGTAATGAGGCATCACAGGACATAAGCAGGACCAGCTTTCCTTCAAGTCCAGGGAGCGTGAAGTTTAGTTATTTTCTATGTAGCCCTATCTTTTTCCTCTTCGATCCTCTCCTCATAAGTGACCTTCATTAACCCAGATAAAAAATAGTAACAACAGCTACTTTTTATTGGCAACAGATAAATAATTTAAAGAGCCAGAAGTCTGAGGTGCCCTTTCCTTTGAGGGGACGTCCAACAAGGTGCTGCCTTAGGAGAAAAGCCTCCAAATTTATTAAAACTCCTATCGTCTGTCTTCTGAACAAGTCCTACATTTAACAAATCTTTTTTGGAGCTGAGATTTTCATCCAGCTTTAAAATCATGTTATTTTCCACTTTGTGAAAAAAAAAAAGGCAAAATTATAACCCTCAATGCATACGGCCTTCATTTCTTTGAATTTGGAAGATGTTAGAGGGATAGATCCCATCTAATTAGAACAAAAAAAATAAACACAGCAATGTCAGCATTTTCTTCCAAAAGAAAAAGTCTTCTGGGGCGCCTGGGTGGCTCAGAGGATTAAGCCTCTGCCTTCGGCTCAGGTCATCATCTCAGGGTCCTGGGATCAAGGTCCGTGTCGGATTCTCTGCTCAGCAGTCGGACTCTCTGCTCAGCAGTCGGACTCTCTGCTCAGCAGGGAACCTGCTTCCCCTCTTTCTCTCCCTGCCTCTCTGCCTACTTGTGATCTCTCTCTCTGTCAAATAAATAAATAAAATCTTTTTTAAAATAAAGAAAAAAGGAAAAGTCTTCTATTCTTCCAGAAGCATCTTTCTAAGAAATCAGTTGTAAAACACACACACACACACACACACACACACAGAAGGTGTCACTCCTGGCCTCGAGCTCAGTTTCACTTACGAGCAGTGACCAAGCAGCTGGGCTAGACTGTTCTACCATTTTAACCTCTGGGCCTTGCCATTCTTTCTGAAACACAGAAAGCATATGAGGAAGAAGCCCAGCCTCACCTGAACAGGATGAATCCTGGCCTTGGTGCTTCCTATGCCTTCTATCGTGGTGACAGCAGCACCATACAGAGAACAGATGGGGGTCAGACAGGCATTGGCAGCATGATGGCTTCAGGATACAAAAGAGAAGCACAAAGCACATTGTATCCAGTGGGAAACAGAACAGGGTTCACCCAGCACACCTCCAATATGGCAGGTTTTATACGATGCCTCAGGCATTGCAAATACCTTCTGTCCTCAGCTTATGCACAGGTTTTAGAACCAAAATATACAGGTTTCTAAACAGTACTGTATACATATATACACACAAACAAAAGGTAGATTGGAAGAGTATTATTCATTTACAATTAAATGTAAAAATTTATTGAGTGTCTACTATGTGCCAGGCAAAGTTTGAGGCACTAGGATTCATTGGTCAACAAGACAGGTAAAATTCCTGCTCTTGTAAAGTATATATTCTAGTTGAGGAAAGTTAGATAATACATATATATGTAGAGCATATACAGATACATAAACTGAGAGAGTAAGAAGTGTTATGAATAAAGTGATACAGGTAAAGAGAATAAGGAGTTGCAGAGGTGAGGTGGGCATTGCTATTTATAAGGTTATCAAAGGGGGCTGACTGTCTAGCATTTTTGCTGGAACCTGAGTGATCTGAAGGAGCCAGACATGAAGGTTTGGGAGCAAACATTCCGGGTAGATGGATAGCACATGCAAAGGCCCTGAGGCAGGAATGAGTTTGGGAGGTTTAGGGACAGAAAGGCCAGTGAGGTTGGAGCATAATGGATACAATGAATACAGGAGAAATGGTAGGATTCCAGGTTGAGAGACACACAAGGTAGGTAATGGTAAGGCTTCATTAAAAAACTTGTAAGAGACCTATACTCTCATTCTAAAAATCAAAATAAGCCATATAAGCTATGTAATTGTTTTTTTTAAAAAAAACTCATCAGATGCTGAGTATGTAAAGAAACTTAAATGAGCTAAACCCCAGCAAGTACAAGCCCTTTGTAATAAAGAAGAGATATAACTGTCCTCAGCCCTGACATGGATGGAGGTGAAAGAATCTGCCTTAGACAGGATTAAGGAGAAACCACACCAATTTTCAACAAATTTTTAATGTGTGCTGATGAAACAAATAAAAATACAAAGCTGGACTGCACTGTCCCCAAACTCTTCCCCACCAAATTTCACTGAGTGTTGAGGGTAATATTCTAAAACCAGGGGTAGGGAAGGAATGCTACAAAAAAAAATGCCAGGTACATGGACTCTTAGATGAGGAAGGCTGGGTGGAAAGCAGGAGAGCTGTCAGTAAACTGTAAGCACTCAGGTTTCAGAGAGTGTAGGGCAGTTGGCACCCTCTATAGGCTAAAGATAGGGATTTGGCCTGCAAGAGATCTCCCAAAGCAAGGAAGTGAGATGGGAGAGCAAAGAGAACTTCTTAGTGAACTAGAATGTGGCCAACCACGCTATAAAGCTACGAGGGATCACCCAGAATTCAGGAAGCAAGTGATATCACTATGGAATACAGGGAGATCTCCAGAATCTTACCACTGCTCAGGTGCTTAGCCCTCATCTGAGATCTGCAGAATGATGCAAAATGGTTTAAGAGATGCACGGTTGGAGTCCAAAAGAAAGGAGTGGGGAGAGAGAAGAGAAAGGGAGGGAAGGAGGAAAAAGGAGGGGAGAGAGAGGGAATAAGGAGGAGGGGGAAAGGAGGAAGGAAGAGAAAAAAAGGAGAGTAAATATTTGAAGAGATGATGGCTTGAGAAGTTTCCAAAGCTGATAGAAGACATCAACCCACAAATCCAAAAAACCATGGTGAACCTAAAGAAGGATAAATTTCGAACATAAAGAGAAGATGTTAAATGTAATGGGAAACCACTGGTGATTTTGAAAGTAGGAGAGTGTGACTATCTGATTTATACTTTAAAGAGATCTCTGACGTGTACAGAATTCATCATATGGGGAGGCAAGGGTGGGAGCAAAGACAGCAGTGGGCTGTAACAGTGACAGAAAAGTGTGGTGATACCATTACTCTTCACTGCCATTTCAGCCCTTCCTTCCTCCCCTGACAGCACAGGGAGTCAGACGGCCTTTCCATTTTCAACAGGGGATTCTTTAGCCACATGTTATCCTTGTTGATGGTACATTTTTTCTCCTAACCCATTCACATTCCAGAAACCATGTCTCTCTTGTTCACTGTTGTGCCCCCAGTGCCTAGCACAGTTCTTGTTGCAGAGTAGTGCTCTTACATATTTATCAAGCAAAGGAATAAAACAAAGCTCAAGACTTCAAAAATGCAACCACATCTGGATTTTGCTGCAAGGTACCTTATCCTCTTAATAGTGGGGGTGTATCGTGATATCATCACTGTGCATGCCCCGCAGCCACCCGTTCCACAGCCATACTTCGTTCCTGTGAGTCGAACTGGAAAAAGCATGGTTAAAGATAACGTGTTTTCCAAAATTCTCTTTCTAAAATAGCTCTGACCCTAGAGGACAACACCATCAAAAAAACTCTTGAATATATAGTTAAGTTCAAGTGATGTCTTAGCTGTTACTATTTAGGATCTTGTAGATTCCTGACTTCTATTTGTGTATTATATTTAGACTCCTCCCTTTCAAAACAATTGGACATATTACCAAAACAGGGCCAAACTAAAAAGAGTCTGTACTTATAAAAGTCTAAATATTTGAAATATTTGAAAGTAAACTGCCCATTTGTCTTCATCCTTATCTGCATCTTTGATGACATACAAAGTAAAATGTCAAATTGTGTATCATTCTTGGAATATTTGTGTGTTATTATCCATTTTGACTGTATTTCTCTGCTTCCCAGTGGCAGAAACTGCTTTTTGTATCATCTTATCTGTTCTCGCATTCTCTTTTGGTAAAAGAAACCCCAAATGTTAGTCACACACATAGTTGAGCAGAGTAAGAAATACATTTTCTCGGCCTCTTCTGCAGCTGGGTGGGTTAAAGACAATGCTGGCCAATGGGATGTAAACATAATGCTGTGTATGACTTCCAGAACAAAATGTCCTCAAAAGGAGAGGGGTAGCGCCTTCTTCATCCCTTACCTCTTCTTATTTTCTGGAGTTCAGATGCCTACACTACACCTTAGTCACTTCTGACCATGAGGAGAAAGCTGCATGCTGAGGAGGGTAGGGTGGCAAAACACAAGGACCTTGGCCCCCTGATGAGGTTGTGGCACTGCTTTACTAGCCCAGATGCACCTACCTCTGGGATTCCTTTATGTGAGCGCAACAGCCATGAGAATGTGCTTCACAGACCTCCGTCAATATGGAGGGTAAATGACCAGCTGCTGCATTCTGATTTCTATCACCCCAGTTTTCACTGAGGCCATAACTCCCATGGGTTGCTCCCCACCAATGGCTCAGTGCTATGGAGAGACATGGGAGTCCTTGTCAGCCATGCCTCAATGGCTTTGATGAACGTGCCTTAGACTGCACAGCATCCTTAGACCCTCCTACACAGCCTCCTCACCCACTCTTCTTTATAAGTAGCACTTGCATTGTGGTCTAATGTCTCCTTAAGTCTTCTCCAGCTCCCTCACTATTTCCTTTCACTCAGGTGTTTTTCCTAACATAACCCTTGCCCATTTAATCCCATATTTGATGTCTGCTTCCAAGAGAGCTGAAACTAACACAATGAGAGAGGTATAAACTTCTAACTTCTATCTTATTTACTGCAATTTGGGATTTTCTGTAACTCACAAGTAAACCAAATCTTAAATATTACACATCAGTACCATGGGTAACCAGAAAATCAGTGTTCATTGTTTTTAGGTCCAAAGATCTTGAATGACTTCCAGAACATTGTTATTGATGTTTTTTGAGTTGTATACTCTTTGGGGAGTCTCATTCTCCTAGAGGGAATAAAAATGTACAAATTTCCATTGTCACATAATTCTGCATATAATTTAGTGGGGTCTATAGACATCAGGAAGTCCACTGGAGTTCATACATTGCAGGCTAAGAATCTATTTCTTTCATGACTTTTATTTAGAAACTTTTTCCAGGCAACATTTTCAGGTTTAATTTCTCCATGGTTCTCTTCCCTTCATTTTAGGAGATTTCTGTGCTCCTTTTTCCTAATGGGCATGATGATTAGTTTTTGAAGACAGAATGTCAATATTGTGACTCTTAATTCTAAAGGATGCTTAATTAAGCCCTTTTAAGATTTGCTTTAATCCTCTCTGCTAGTTTCTCCACTTTATATAATGTATTTAGTGCCAAAACAGAGATTAGAAAGAATTTGGTTCTTCTGACAGCCACAACTGTGCACTGCCTACAAAACTAAAATGCAGGACTTTCTTAAAAAAGAACATAAAAACCATAATGGTAGGGAATATGACTCGGTGTGGGTCTAAAATGATATCTGAAATATCACCTGATGAGGGTATCAGCACGATACACACTCACACACACATTCAAAGCAAAGCAAAGGATACGCTTCTTCCTCAGATATGGTAACAGCATTGTTTCAGGATCAACATTTTTCTCTATTACCTGCACCAAAAGGAAAAGAAGAGTTATGTACATAAAGTTGAGAGAGCTGGTGTGATATTCACATTGGCAAACTCATGCTAGTTTGATGGCAATGCACATTCATTAAGTCTTCTACTCATATCTTCAATTTGATTTTATGTTTATGGAACACCTGTCATATAAAAATCATCTCTCTGAAGTAGTAAAGTTGAAATCTTGAGCCCCAACAGCTCCTTGTCACTGTCCATGGTTCTGAACCATTACTGTTTTCTAAGGCAGTGGTTGTTTCTACCAACACTAGTGACCCCTGCCCAGCTTCTCCTAGAAATTCTGAAACAGGTCACTGAAAAGATATTAGTAGAACAGCATAGGGAAGAAAGAGGTAGGGGGTGACTTCTGGAATAGAAGAGCCTTTGAGATATTGATATAATTTTTTTAAAAATCTTGTTTATCATAGTCAAAGAATTACAGCTTTCAGAAAGAGAACACAACGAACAATGACCCCCAGATCAAAGAAACAAAAAAGAAGAGAAAATGCATATGCCACGTGAAACAAAGACATGCAAGAAAGGATACACCCAAGAAGCAAGTTTGGGTGGGCAGCCTAGAAGCACAGAAATAACAACCAACGGATGGCATGACTGAAATGTCATGAATGATAATGTTTCCCAAAGTGATCATGTTTACTCTTTTTTGATTAAAATTTCTTTCAAAGTCACAGAACAAAGAGAACTATGGTTTGCTTCACAGACTCAGAAGTAGAGTTCATCTTTCACCATGTTATACTGTTACCCTTTTGGGAGGTAGGTGCGGAGGGGACATATGTATATTCTATGGATGCCTCCTTACCCTCAATTCTAAGTGGCCATATGCCAGGGAAAGTGAAGCATATGCCAGTTACCAAGGTCAGATCTGTGCCCTAGAGGAATCTGCAATATAGTGAGAGGTGTGATTGTCTGTGTATGTGGCAGGGGGGTATGCATGCCTATACAAAAAAAAAAAAAAATGAAGTGCCCCTCCAGGCATCCCCAACTTAACAGGCCCTCAAATGAAACTCTTTATTTCCCAAACTTACTTTTTCCCTTCTTTTCACTAACTTGTTTAATAGCCTCACCATTTGCTAAGTCATCCTGGCTTAAAAACCTGAGCTATTTTCAACTTTTTATTTCTTTCAATCCACCACAATCAGTGTCACCAAGACCTGTCACTCATACTTCCAAAATTATTCTCTAAACAACCTTCACTTCTCCTGTCACTCCTCAGGATCAACACTTACTCCCTCTTGCTGGAACAATGATCAGAGCTGTCTAACGTGCCTCTTCTGCCTCCATTCTTGGCACCTACAATACCACTCTTCACGCCACTGAGGGAATGACCTCTCTAAAATCCAAGTTTGGTCATCATCTGTGTCTGCTTTAATTCCATACTGCCTCCTGGCTGCCAAATAACATGCTGGCAATTCCTGAATTGTTCAGGGTGCCTGTTAAATGACATCCCTCTAGAATCAGAATTTCTGGGAGAAAGAACAAGAAAAGGTGCATCATTAATGAACACACTGAGTGGATCTTAGGGAAATTTATATTCTAGAGTTCCCGGAATACAAGAAGAAATTCAGATTCCTTAGCATAGCCTACAAGGCCTTCTCAAGAAAGACAGCCCATCTTCTCCTGCC
The DNA here is from genome assembly GCA_004023965.1 of Spilogale gracilis. Classification (NCBI taxonomy): domain Eukaryota; kingdom Metazoa; phylum Chordata; class Mammalia; order Carnivora; family Mephitidae; genus Spilogale; species Spilogale gracilis. The sequence goes on from PITA01006292.1 coordinate 37,091, forward strand.
AACCAAACCTTGGCAGGTTGAACACCAGTTACATGGGAGAATTGGCTGGGCCAGCAGGACTTTCACCTTTCACTACATTTAGATATAGGATTCCTTCTGAAATTCTTCCCTAACTTCTTTACTTGGCAGAATTAGGCACAACATTCAAAGCCCTGCTCGAGTGTTCTCTTCTGTGGGGGTGCTGCTATCCTCTGCTCCAGCCAATCAGCTTCCCCTGTGCTCCCATGGGCAATGTCCACACATCTGTCATAGAACTCTCGACTCCATTTGACATTGTGACTTAGGAATACGTATTTTGTTTTCAGTCACTGTTTCTGGCACACAGATCTTAAAATCCCTGGTATTTCCTATATTGAGTGTGATCAAGGTGTCTTTGTTATATTAATGGTGTTATCTTTTGGAATTAACCTAATGGGGGCTGATTGCCAGAAAAACAACCAACCATGTGATTAAAGGGTTAGTACTTTCAGTACTGTCCCCTGATCTCCAGACAGGGGAGAGAGACGCAAGGTAAATCAGCTGCCAGTGGCCAGTGATTTAATCAGTCATGCCTGTGTAATGAAGCCTCCATAAAAGCCAAAAAGATGGGCTTAGTGCTTCCAGGTTGGTGAACAAGAACACATCCATGTGCTACCTATGCTGGATCCCAATTCCATGGGGTCAGAAGCTCCTTGTTCTGGACCTCATCTTATATCTTCATCTGGCTGTGGACTCATATCTTTTAAAATCCTTTGTAATAAGCCAGTAATCAAGTGAGTAAACTTTCAGTATACTGAGCCACTCTAGCAAATTAATGAAACCTAAGAAGGGGTTTGTGGAAATCTGATTTGTAGTCAGTTAGAAGTATAGGTAACAACCTGGACTTGAGATTGGCATTTGAGGGCGGGAGGGGCATTCTTGTGGGACTGAGCCCTAATGGAACCTGATGCTATCTCTGGGTAGATAGTATAAGAATTGAGTTGAATTGCAAAACACTCAGGGGTCAGGGAATTACTTGGTGGGGTGGGGAAAAAACACCCACACACTGGACTTGAGTGACAGCACTATACCTGCACCATAATATTTTTGTGTGTATAAGCTTCTCTTGATCCTGGAAGACACCACTTTCTGTTATTCTTCTCTGTGCCAAACTCTGAGCTAGGTGCTGGGGATATATCATAGGGACATAATAAATGTTAATTAATTTTAATAAATGATCATGATGTATAGAATTTGCTATGAGAACACTGAAGAGAGTGTCTCACAACCTTGGGGCATCTGAACAGAAGAACAGAAAGAAAAACAGAGAAGTGCCAAGAATGATGGCAGAAACTGTTGTGTATCCCATGCATTCTCCCTTTCTTCCTTCCTGCTGCTTGGAACAGGGAATGCATGGATAGAACTCCAGCAGCAGCTTTAGACCATAAGGCACTATATTAACAACAGGACAGGACAAAGAGAGAAGAAATGTGGGTCTCAGATGACATCATGAAGCTGCTGGACCAGCCCCAAAATATCTTTCTATGTAAAGTAGAAATGACTTGTATCTTGTTTGAACCACTGTTCGTTTTGAGTTTGTGCCATTCACAGCTGGAAATAATCCTAGTTAATACATATGATGGCAAGTTTTACAGAAGCCCAATTTTAATGATGAAACAGGATTGGGGTAGCTTAGATAGTGAAGAAGAGCATTTAAGCTTGAGGGATATTTGTATATTTTTGGAAGGAATAAATGGAAGAAGCAGGTCTTGCTTGTTTGGGTACTTGTTCTAAGAGATGTCTCAAGAGACTGGAGTCTGGTTCAAAGTGCCCCTGGTTTGAAATGGGTCTATTTTTCTTGATTTGGTGGATGGCCTATTTGGAGGGGGAAGGCAGGAGCAGGGATATGGCATGATGCTGTCCTGGCAGGTCTTGGAGTGAAAGAGTGAGATCAGGGCCAAGCTGGTGGCTGGGGGGGTGGGAAGGGAGTGAGGAACAGAGTTACTCTCACTGACTCTGGTTTCAGGAGATGATGTCAGTTCTTGGCTAGGGGTCATGACATGTTCCTGGCTCAGTATAGCCTTGAGTGCTCTAAGGGCAGAATATTTCCTTCTGTATTTCCACTGGCCCTCTGTGAGGTTTCAGGTGAGACTGAGAAATCATCTTCCTGTGTGCTGGGCCGGTGACTCGTACCTGAGATGTCTTCACCGCCTCCAAGACAGAGGCAGGAAGAAGAAAGAAAAGGGAGGTGAGGAGAGGTGAGAAAGTGGTGAAAGAATGGAAACCCAGAAAGGGAAAGAGATATGTGTGAAAAGACAAAGCTGAGATGTACATGGAGAGGGGAAGAACAAATGTATTTGTGGGACTCAGTAGAGAAGAGCAGTAATCACCCAGCATCCTTATAACAGAGAAGGAGGCCAAGGGGACAGGCTTCTGGAAGCTTTAAAATTCATTTTAATTGTTGGTTCTCCCTGCCTAAGCCACCTCCGCTCCTCTCTACTTTTCTCTGAGTCATTCTAACCATTCCAGATATTTCTTCTCAGCTCTGCAAACCAAGCACCCAAAGAAAGACTTGCTAATGGACATCTCTTTCCAGATTCCTATACTAATATAAAGACCTAATGTTTTGTTGAGCAAATAATGCTCAATGACTACTCTTCAGCCCCCTTGGCACTTCTAGGCAGGTCTGGCTCTGCACATGAAGCACATTATTTTCTGGTGCAGATATCAATAATCACTTCTATCTATTGAGCACTTGCTGTGTGGCAAGCACTTTACTAACCACTCTCCGTGGAATTCAATCTTTACTTCAGTTCTGTGAGAGGTGTTACTGTTATTAGCCCCATTTTGCAGAGGGGAAAGCTGAGGCTCAGAGATATGAAGCAACCTGCCTGAGGCCACAGAGCCTTGCCCAATGGCACAGCAGAGAGCACAGGGCTCAAACCCATGACAAATTAGTTCCAAAAGCTCACACCTTTGATCTCTATGCCTCACTGCCCTGCAGAATAACGTGCTTTAGTTCCTGAGTTGGGTTAGAAAGTTGCATCTGGAGTATAACTTATTTATGGCTTCTTCTTCCCTCAAACTCTATGTTAAGTTGGTCACCTGTTCTGGGGGTCCCTTGTGGAACAAGTAAAAATTCAGAAATCTCTCTACAACTAGATATGTGATTACTATGCAGTGGCCTTCCCTCCTGATGGCCTTGACCCTGCCTGATGACAATTTTTGGTGACCTGAGGGGACTTTGCAAAAAAGCACACACTGGAGGTTAATCACATCACCCAGAGTCTCCTAACTGGTTTCTATACAATTCTATACATGACTCAGGGCTCACCAAATAAGTGTGGTCACCATCTGTCACCATAGAATGTTATTACAATATCACTGACTATATTGCCTATGCTGTAATTTTCATCTCTGTAGCTTATTATTTTTGTAAAGAATTTATTTATTTATTTGACAGAGAGAAACACAGCTACAGAGGGAACACAAGCAGGGGGAGTGAGAGAAGGAGAAGCAGGCTTCCCACCGAGCAGGGAGCCCAATGTGGGGCTCGATCCCAGGTCTCCAGGATCATGACCTGAGCCGAAGGCAGTCGCTTAACCAACTGGGCCACCCAGGCACCCCTGTAACTTATTTTTTAACTGGAAGTTTATATTTAATTTTCTTCACCTATTTTGCCTGTCCCTCCAACCCTCTCCCCTCTGGCAACCACCAGTTTGTTCTCTACTTTATGATTCTGTTTCTGTTGTTGTTTGCTTTTTTTTTTAAGATTCCATATGGTATTTGTCTTTCTTTATATGACTTATTTCAAAATAGCCAAAGCAATCTTGAGAAGAAAAAACAAAGCCAGAGGTATCACAATCCAAGATTCCAAGAGATATCACAAAGGTGTAGCAATAAAAATACAAGACACTGGCACGAAACAGACACACAGATCAACAGAACAGAACAGAGAGCCCAAAAATCAACTCATGCTTATATGATCAATGAAGCTAGGAGAAAGTGGGCAAGAAAACACAATGGGGAAAAGAGTCTTTTCAATAAATGGGGTTGGGGAAACTGGACAGCTACATGCAAAAGAATGAAACCATACTGCTTCTTACACCATACATAAACATACATTCAAAATGGATAAAAGACCTAAATGCAAAACCTGAAGCCATAAAACTCCTAGAAGAAAACAAAGGCAGTAATCTCTTGGACACCTGCCTCAGCAGCATTTTTCTAGATATGTTTGCTCCGGTAAGGAAAATAAAAGCAAACTACTGAGACTACACCAAAATTAAAAAAAAAAAAAAAAAAGCTTTTGTACAGCAAAGGAAACCATCAACAAAACAGAAAGTCAACCGAGTGAATGAGAGAAGGTTTTGCAAATGATATGATAAGGAGTTGATATCCAAAATATATAAAGAACTTAATACAACCAAAAAAACTCAAATTCAACTAAACAATGGGCAGAGGGCCTCAGAGGCAAGTTTTGTTGTTGTTGTTGTTGTTGTTGTTGTTTTTTCAGTGTTCCAAGATTCATTGTTTATGCCCTACATCCAGTGCTCCATGCAATATGTGCCCTCAATAATCCCAGAGGTTGTGTTTTGACCTTAGACCCCTCTTCCCTGGTGGTTTCTCTCTCTCACTTTTCTCAACTGCCTCATCCTTTAACCAGAAACTTTATTCTAATTCTATTTGGCAATCAGGATTGCTTGCCAGGACTGACACACCTAACAATTTGGAAGGGAGGAGGAGGAAAGGGAAAGAGTGGCATGATTTCTTTTAAAAGGGTAACTGCAAAAATTGAATCGACATCTTCAGAGTGTACTTTCCAAATTATCACAAGACCTTTGACCTACAGATAAAAATGAGCCCATAGATAAGAACCAGCTTATCTACTTTTAAAAATCAACAGAGCACAAACTGTTGTTAGCCATTATGTTAAAAATTCCACTAGAGGGGGGGTGAAGGGGAGGGATAGGGTGGCTGGGTTATAGAAAAAATAAAAATTAATAAAAATTTTAATAACAAAAAATAAATAAAAATAAATAAAATCCCACTAGTTTGTTTGAGGGCAGGGAAGGGAGGATGAGGACGAAGTTAGACTCAAAACTCAGTGTCCTCATTTACCCAAAACCCTTCCCATCACCCACAAAGCCCTAGCAATCTGGCCCCAGCCACATCTCCAGCCCCACCACCCTCCTTGCTGTACCTTAGCATGCAGAAATCCCCACATCTGAGGCTCTCTGCCCCCCCCCTTTCCTCATCTGGGATACTTCCCCCAGATGTTCGCTCCTCATTTCATACTTGTCGCTGCTCAAATGTCACTCTTTCAGAGAGACTTAAACATCCATCCCACTGAAAATATCCACTCCTGTTCACTCTGTTCCTCACTTTGCTCTCGGTTCTGTCCTAGCGCTTATCACTGCCTGACTCATACATGTCCACTGTCTTATTCTTGTAGCCTACCTCCCTAGCCATCAGGGACTTTGTCATTTCTGTGCTCTGTTGTATCCCCTGAGAACTCGGGAACCCCACCTTCTAGAGTAGACCCTTAACAAACAGATTAAACACACATTACCACTCAGATTTGAGTAGTAGTATCAGCTTTTAACAGAGGACCTGCAGCTCTAAAAAGTTCAGAGCATCACAGTAAGAGAGCTGGAATTGAATCCTTGCTTGTCTAAACAAAAAGGCCAGAGTTTTGTTTGCTATGCCATTCAGTCATTCAAAGAAAGAAAGATACAATGCTAACACTTCATCACAGGGCCAATTTTTACTTCAAAGTAGTCCTCTGAGGGTTTCCTAAAAGCCCCCATTCCAGATCAGAATAACAAGCTCATGTCATCTCCTGTAGAACCCAGGCAACAGGGTCAGAGGAAGGTTTTATGGGGCTTAGAACTTGTACAATGTGGGGAGTGTTCCTTTTCAAGAAAAATACTACAAACCCACCAGTGTAAAGATAGGATCAGAGCCTTAGAACAGGCCTCCAGTGAGAGGTCCTGATACTTGACCTCAGCTTCTTGGTATGTCCCTCTGGCAAGGCCAGTCGGGGAAGGTGTGTCCGGCTACCCTGGACCCAAAAGTAGGGATCACCCTTGGCTCTGAAGGTGCTGGCACGGTGTAAAGGAGGGTAGCAGGGCCCTGGCTTGGTTGTCATCTCTTAAAGGAGCGCTTTTAACTTCCTGCCTCAGTTTCTCCCTTGCAAAGTAGTGCCAGTATGCCGGGGCAGCGTTGAGAGAACGGAGTTTATGGCCCCGTTGGGGGTAAGGGGTGTTTTAAAGGATGCCCAGGTCTTTGCTGCCCTCCAAGGTTAAGCACTGCCTGGAACTCTCGCTGAAGCTCTGCAGAGAGTCACAGCAGGTGCAGGGAGGACCTTTAAGTCCCCAGAACCCGATTCTGCGTTCAGCTCTGCCAGGATCTTGCTGTGACTTAAGTCCCAACTGCCTCATCTGAGAAACGACCGGAGTGGCTGAATGCGTTCGTCCTTCTGGTCTAGAATGCGTTCGTCCTTCCGGTCCAGACTGCTCTCTGCTCATCTAGACACAGCTGAGAGCCTGGAGCCCAGAGCCGAGGCTCGGCCCTCTATAGGTGGCTCCCCGTCTACAGGGACGTCGTGTTATCTGCGGGCTTGAAGGGAAGGTTGGGGAGCGCTGACCCCGAAGAGGAAGAATAGCCATTTCTTGTTTGCGGGGTGGGGCGGGTGGGGTCGGGGGTCAGCCGGGGCGTCTTGGAAGGAGAAGGAAAAGGAACCCTGGTGAGGGGGGCCCCGAGGTCCAGGGCGGTCGGGAAAGCCACCCCGCACCTGCCCGGTGAGGGCGGACGTGCCCGCGGGGGCAAAGCCGCCCCCAGGCCAGAACCCGCCGCGAGCGCGCTCACCTTGCGGCCGTTCACGTAGAAGAGCAGCTCCGCCGCGCGGTCCATCCTGGCAGGGTGCGGCCACGCACCGGGCCCCGGGTTGCCGACTGCTCTGCCGACAGAGCCTACCCGCGCAGCCAAGCCCCAACGCAGAAAGTTCCGCTTAAGACCCCAAATTCCGTGCGCCTGGCGGGGAAACTTGCTCGGATCCCAGGACGTCACGCGAGCTCCCCGGCCGCTCCGGAGTCTTCGGCGGGACCTTCCTGGCCGACCTCGCGCCGCGCTCTCCGCGTCCGCGCCGCGCTCGCCGCCTTTTGGCCGGTGTGGCGGGTCCCGCGGCGCCTCTTCGGTCGTCTTTCATTGGTGCATATTTTAAGTGGTTTTCCAGCCAGATGTGCAGTCGGGAACAAGTCGGTTTTTGTGCCACTCTTCCCACCACGTTCCCGCCACACCTGGTGCAGAACTAATAAAACAATCCCATTCGTTCCAACTTTGTAGGAAAGGAACTTAGGAACAACTAGTGGTTTTATAACTATATCTTAACAATTTTAGAAATAAATGTCCAAGTTTTTTTTTTAAAGATCAGAGTCTAAATTTTTTTTTTAAGCTTTATCACTATTCACAGTTTATCCGCTAAATAACAACAGTTTATCTGGTGAATATGAACACAGATACAAACATCTCGGAAAACATTTTTTTAATGCAACTTGGAAAATACTGAAAAGCATAAGTATAAAAATTATCTGTAAGCCTACAAATTAGAATTTACGAGTATTAATTTTTGCGTTTATGTTTACATTTTTGAAATCTGCCTGTAACTCCTTTTAAAAACTCAGAACCGAACTAGTTATTTTCCAGATTTGTTTTCACTTACTATAACTAAAACACTGGGGACCTGGGTGACTCATTTGGTTAAGCCGCCAGATCTTTTTCTTTTTTTAAATATTTTATTTATTTTTTTAGTGTTCCAAGATTTTAGCTGTCCTCATGATCGCAGGCTGATGAGATAGAGCCCCGGGTCTGGCTGACCTTTAGCACAGAGGGCTTGTCCCTCTCTCTTTGCTCCTCCCCCCCACTTGTTCTCTCTCTCTCTAAAAGAAATAATAAAAAATATTTTTTAAAAATTCCTAGAACGCTTTGCCCATGTCATTTCGTTCATGTGAACACAAAATTTTGTGAAAATTTCCGAAGTTTGTACGTAAAAGTGAGGAGCACAACTAGCATCCCCATATACCTCATTGAGCTCTGAGAACGGTCAACATTTTGCCATATTCACTTTTTTCTAGAGTATTTTGAAAACAATCTCAGAGACGTTACTTTACCCTTAAGTACTTTAATATATGTTTTTCAAAAAGACATTTCCTTACTTAAAGTACTATTTTTACACCTCACGAAATATTTTCTTAATATCCTCAAATTTCAGCATCCAAAAAAGTCCTTTTACACTTGATTTCTTTGACTCAGACAAAGGCTATTCAGTGTATGTGTCTGTTGTCTCTTCAGTCTGTTTTAATCTAGAACAGTCCCCTCACCCACTCCCCCTTTTAATGATTTTAACATGTCTGGTCAGATGTTCTCTAGAATGTACCACATTTTATCACGGCTGGTTGCTTATTTTGGTGTTCTTTGTTCTTCCATCCTACTTACTACCTATACTGTGCCTGATGACGAAAACAAAGGCAAGAGAAATGTAGCTTAAATTCAATCTCCTTACAGTTTGCAGCCCACTGATAGGTACCTAAAAACACTCAGAGTCTGACATTCCTCAAGGAATCATGGCGGCCTCAATGCCTCAATGTTTATGTTTTATTAAAGACTAAAAGCAACTTTATCTTGACAGTAGTTAAATCTTCAACGTTCAGTAGGACCTTGCTTTCAGCATACAGAAATTCCCTTCACAAACTTAAAAGTATATAGTCAGTCACTCCTCACACTCACAGATGCAGATCTCTGTGTTCATGGGTCCTGTCCCTGTGCTCTAACAAAATCACCTTTTTGTATTAAAAACACCTCAAGAATTCTTTCCTGGTCATTCGCTACTGGACCCAAACTTCAAATTGTATCATTTTGGCACCCAATATGGGGCTCAGATCTTCTTATCTGGGTTCCAAGCCTTGCTGCAAACTTGGTGAGTACTTCCTCTTCTCTCCCTTTACTTTGATTTCAGGGGATTTTCAAAGTATGGTCTTAATGGAACACTTTCATGTCAGTTACTCAGGCTGTATTCCCCTAGCCCTTGACTACTCTATAAGGAGGAACGGAGGCCTGCCTGTCTTTTGGCTGGAAGCCAATACTCTAGCTGGAATGGTAATAAAACCCAGAAACTTGATGCCCTCTCTTTATTCCTTTTCTTTTTTAAAAAATATTTATTTATTTGGGGAGGGCAGAGGAAAAGGGAGAGAGATAACCTTAAGCAGACTCCCTGCTGAGCAAGGAGCCCGAGGTGAGGCTCGATCTCACGATCCTGGGATCAGGACCTGAGCCAAAACCAAGAGTTAGCCACTTAATCAACTGGGTCACCCAGGTGCCCTTATTCCTATTCTTATACAGAATTGTCTTTTGGGCATAGGACAGCCATCTATGTCATTAACATGGCTACCAATCTTAAGACACCCATGTGAGGTTTCCTCCTCATTGGTCTAATGTGATCCCCTTCATATCTTCTGGCTGCCAGAACTCCACCTGGAACTGACCAAAACCAGTACCTAATTGAATTAAAACCCAACCAGGGATCTTTCCTTGGGAAGTTGGCTGTAAGGACTATATGTGTTGGAACATTGCTTAGAGCATGTGGATTTCTATCTTTACTACTTTTCATCACTGTCTCCTACTAACTACTTAAGTTACAACATTGGGTAATTTTCCTTTGTAAAACTTTTCTACTGCTTTCCATGGGTTAAAAACAATGGTCTCTTCATGGCAAAGCATGGTACAGCAGTTTGGTCCATTCACCGGCATCCACTTGTAATCTAGAATGCAATGGGGAAGTGGGGGATGCTGGCAATCCCTCCTATGGGGCCTTTATGGCAGGGTGCTGAGCAATAGCGATTTTGTTCAAGTGAAGTCTCTGGTTGCTTTGGCACCAGGAAACTCTAAGATAGCGCACTTGGGAGTTGGAGAGATATGTGGTAATTTGACCTTTACTTATCTAGAAACATGGGATCTTCTTCAGTCCCCAAGGATTCTCCCTTGGGTTGCCTTTTAATGCACCGAAATCAAATTGGATTGCAAGATCTAAGAAAGAAAAAACTGATCATTTTCTGCAACATTACATGGCCTCAGTACTCCCTCAGAGATGAGGAAAAATGGCCCATTAATGGGACATTAAGCTTCAATATGATCTATTGGTTAGATCTGTTTTGCAAGAAACAGGGCAAATGGACTAAGGTACCATATGTTCAGGCCTTCATGGCCCTAAATCAGGATCCTGACCTAATGGCTTCTTTCAAAATGTGTCTATTCACCAACCAGGTTAATAAATCCCTTCTGGACATATTGGCTGATGACCGTCTCAATAGGGCCCATTCTTTCTAATAAGCCTGGGCTACTCAAGGAATCACTGGCCAGTCCAAACAAAGAGGGCCCTGGCTCTGTTACTATCCCCCCTCCTTATAAACCCCAAGACCCCTGTGCTCCCAGCGCAGCTGGACATACTAGGAGCAGAAGTCACTATCTTCCAGGAATTCCACCTAAATCTGGAATGCATCCTTTTAGGGAAGTTGCTAATTGAGAAATGGGCACAATTAGAGTTCATGTCCTATTCCCCATGGCAGACCTGGCTCAGATAAAACAACAATTAGGATGGCACTCTGAAACCCTTCTCAGTGTATTGAGGGCTTTCAATAATTCTTTATTACTAGGTTTGATATGACCTGGCAGGATAGATATATCATATTAATATTAACATGTCACGCCCCTGAGGAAGAGAACATATGTGGGCGGGGCTGGAGAGTTTGTTGGTGGTGGAGTGGCAACAAGAGATAGGGAACGTTATCTGATCAGGGCAGAGGGGTTGCTGTGGTCCCAAATACTGAGCCAGACCGGAAGTAGCAAGACGATAGACTGGGTAGGGGAGAAGAGACCATATGATCATTTCATTAACGGAAGAAATAAAAAAAGGATTCTCTAAACCTGTAAACTTGGATCAAATTCAGGAAGTGACTCAAGGATCTGCTGAAAACCCAGCTCTATTTCTGTTCTTCTAATAGAATCCATCCATAAATATACAAATCTGGACCCAACCTCACCTGAGGGAGCAACTATATTAAACATGCATTTTATAAGTCAGTCGGTACCTGACACCTGCCGAAAACTGACTAGAGTTGCTTTAGGCCCTCAAACTCCCACCAACACCTACTAGAGGTAGCTATCGGAGTCTTTATTAATAGAAATGGGCCTTAAAGCAAGAAAAGGACCAGAGCTAAACTACAGGGTAAGATACAGGCCCAAATATTGGCGGTCACTATTGAGTATCCCCCACAACACCAGGGGCCAAAGGAAAAGCTGGTATCAGACAAAGGACCAGGCAGGACCCCATGCTATGGATAGGACCAGAATGGACATTGCAGCAAAGAATGTCCGAACAAAGGCTCTCCCCCAAAACCATGTCTTGTCTGTTAAAAAAAAAAAAAAGATGGGCCGGTGAGGGGGCACATTAGAAGAGACTGTCCTCATCTCCAGAAAGACAGACAGAAAGACAGGAACTCACTTCCCTGCCAAAGAACAGGAACCAGAGGGTCCCGTGCAATAGGGCCCTGAGGCTGGTCCAGCTCCCCATGACACCAATATGACCAAGCCCCAGGGTTATTCTGGATGTGGAAGGTAAATTTGTCCTTTTTCTAATCCCTACAGGAGCTGTTCATATTCAGCACTCTGGCCCAACTTGTTTTTCTAGTCACAAAACTGTTAGCATAGAAGGGGAACCTAAAAAGTGCCTCCAGGCCATGCTTTAACCTATGAGTACAATAGTCAGTTGGTTACTCATGTTTTTCTGCTCCTTCTGTCTTGTCCCACCCCATTACTTGGATGAAATATAATGTATAAACTGGGAAACAGGTTTGCTCTTACTAAAGAAGAGGCTGGCTTATTTTCTTTAACACCTGGAGAACTAAGACGTTAACCTGATATCCCTCCTAATATCCCTGATATCCCTCCTAATGTCTGGAAGAAAGTAAATGCAAAAGTGTGGTATGGCAATGTCCCAGGATGGGCTCATAAAGCCCAGCCAGTGGAAGTGACCTTGAAGGGCTCAGCCATTATACCTAAAAAAAAAACAAACCAATATCCATTTCTTAAAACCTGTGTTACAACCTCCTCTTCTTCTTCTCCTTCTCCTCCTCTCCCTCCTCCTCCTTTTTCTCCTTCTCCTTCTTCTCCTCCTTCCTTTTTTTTTTTTTTTAAAGATTTTATTTATTTGACAGAGAGAGACACAGCTAGAGAAGGAACACAAGCAGGGGGAGTGAGAGAGGGAGAAGCAGGCTTCCCACTGAGCAGGGAGCCTGATGTAGAGCTCGACCCCAGGACTCTAGGATCATGACCTGAGCCGAAGGCACATGCGTAACAACTGAGTCACCCAGGCACCCCTGGGTTACAACCACTTCTTGGTAAGATTCTTAAACATGGTATTTTGTTTAAAGCCTTGTCAATCTCATTATAACACTCCAGATTTACCGGTAAACAAGCCAAATGGGGACTATCAGGTGGTACAAGATTGAAGAGCTAGAAATGAGGCAGGAACAACTATTCGTCCCACAGGGCCAAATCCATATACTGTCCTCCCCCAGGTCCCTTGTGATGCCAACTGGTTTCCAATACTTGATTTAAAAGACACTTTCTTTTCCCTCCCTCTAGGTGAGGAAACACATAGACACTAGTCACATAGACACACAGACATAGACAAACACATAGACGATAGTGGACAGCCACTATTTGCCTTCGAATGAGCCTCACCTTTGAGCCCACGTGCTGCTCAATGAACTTGGTCAGTTTTGCCACAGGGATTTAGAGACAGTCCTCACTTGTTCGACGCTGCTAGTAGTAAAGATCTCCATGATCTCTCCTTGCCTCAAGAAACTATAATCCAATACATGGACGACATTTTAATCTGTAGTTCTTCAAAAGAAATGTCTGATAGTAATTCTATAACTTTACTTAATTTCTTAGCAGACAGAAGGTATCGTGTCTCCCCCAAAAGGTGCAATTATCTAAACAGAAAGGATAATATTTGGGATATGAGCTAACACCAGCTCATCGAAACCCTGTCTACTGACAGGAAAAAAAAAAAAGGCTTTGGACCCCTAGCTACAAAAAAATCCAACTCTGTCCCTTCCGAGGTATGTCAGGTTTTTTCCACCTGTGAATTCCTGGATTGGGGCTCTTAGCCAAGCCATTGTATGATTCAGTTGAAGGCCCGGATGAGGAACATTTACTCAGTACTGAGGCCCAGCAGACAGCCCTTCAAACATTAAAAACTAAGCTTTTGTCAGCGCCAGCTTTGGCTTTACCAAATCTAGAAAAACCTTTCACTGTATCTGTTGCCAAGAAATAGGGAGAAGCTTTGGAAATTCTTAACCGAAAATTAGGAAATGAAACAACAATAGTAGGCTATTGTTCAAAGTCACTTGATATTGTAACACATGGCTGCCGTGTCTTCAAGCGGGGGCTGCAACAGCCCTCCTGGGGGAAGAAGTTTCCCAACTTACTCTGGGACAGGCTTTGACAGTGATGACCCCACATCAGGCCCAAAGAGCCCAAGGGTCACCAATGGATGATGAAAGGCCGATTTACCAGACACCAGACTCTATTTTGGACCTGAAATAATAACTAAAACCTGCCAAACTTGAACCCTAACTACTCTTATGCCTGGACCTGAGCATCATACTTCTATGTTAGAACATGACTGCTAGGAGATTAACGATCTTGTTCGTTCTAGCAGATCAGATTTAAAAGACTCCCCTGTTGAAAATGCAGAGGACGGCTGGTTTTGCTGATGGCAGTAGTTTCCCGCATAAGGGAGAAGGAAAAGCCATAGTTAGCTTAATTGAGACCACTGAGGCAAAAGCCCTTCCAACAAATACTTCCACTCAAAAGGCTGAATTAATGGCATGTATCTGCTCCTCGACTGTAAAAGGCCTAAAAATTCATATTTATACTGACTCCAAATATGCTTTTTTGTTGCTACCTGCCCCATACGGAAGGAAAGGGGATTATTATCAAGTCATTAGTCCCAGATACGGGCCTGGAATGAAGTTGTACACCTACCTAAGGAAGCCACTGTCATTCTCCTCAGAGGACACGGGAAGGATATGACTTCAGAATCTAGAATCTAAAGGAAATAATTTGGCAGAGCATGTAGCCAAGCAGGCAGCACAAACTAAACAAATACGAGGTCTTATACCAGCTTCAATTCCAATAAAGTCTGTAACTCCTGTCTCTTCAGACCAGGAAATTTACATAACCTGGGAAAAAGGTTAAAAAAATACATAGGACTGGCTTGTTAAGGATGTGGGAAACATCTTTATACCCCAAAATAGCCAAACCAGGCAGCTCGTTTGGGCAAAAGTGCTTTAGGACATTTACTTTAAAATACATTTGCTGGGGCGCATGGGTGTCTCACCAGCCTGACCTTCGGCTCAGGTCATGATCCCGGAGACCCGGGATCGAGTCCCACATCAGGCTCCCTGCTCGGCGGGAAGCCTGCTTCTCCCTCTCTCACTCCCCCTGCTTGTGTTCCCTCTCTGGCTATGCTTCTCACTGTCAAATAAATAAAATCTTTAAAAATAATTATAATAAAATAAAATACGTTTGCTGGAATGGACTTAACAGCCACAGCGGAATAGGTTCGCCCATCCTGTGTTGTTGGTGCACAGATAAATCTGGACGGTACAGCCCCCCCCCCCGCCCCCCCGCCTTTTCAAAACCAGCCCAGAGGCATGGAACACATCTGGGAAGGCACGGGCACCCTGACTGCAAACACATGCTTCCTTACAAAGGCTATACATTCCACTAGTGTTGGTTGATACTTTCATGGGACAGGTTGAGGCCTTTTTCTGTAAAACTGAAAGGGCCATGGGAGTGACCAATGTTTTGTTGTGAGAAATCATTCCTAGATTTGGCCTTTCACAATCCCTTCAGAGTGATAATGGCCCTTCTTTCACTGCACAAATAACCCAACAAATAGCACAGGCTTTAAAAGTTAAATATTTTTTACCTTCAGCCTGACATCCACAATCCTGTGGAGAGGTAGAAAAAGCTAATCAGACTTTAAAACGGCACCTAATTAAACCTGGTTTAAAGACCCAGGAACACTGGGTTACTCTCTTACTAGTAGGACTTCTCAGAATGAGAATGGCTCTAAAACAATCTCTAAGACTTAGCTCTTTTATTATATGGAAAGTTATTTCTTATGGTGGACCTGTTATTAGATGAAAAATATAATGCTATATTAAATTATTCACTCAAGCCTGGTTTAATTTGTAAGTTACTTAATGAGAACACTGATCACATGCTCCCCAAACCTGGTTTAACTAGAACTGAAAGTCTACCCCATGTAAGTCTTGGAGACGTGGTTTATTTAAAAGATTAGAAGTCACATACGTATGTGGGGGACTTAAATCCAAAATTGAAAGGTCCATATCGGGTCATATTATGTACTCCCACTGCAGTAAAATCAGAAGGACACTCTTCTTGGGCTCACATATCTAGAATAAAACCTGTACCTCCTTCATAAGAAACCCATGAGCAACTAACATGCCTTCTTACTCCTGCAAACCTACAGATCTTACTCCTCTTCAAATGACAATGATGGTTGTATATTTTCTCTTTGTTCTCTGTTCACCTATCTTAAATTTAAAAAAAAAAAAGGTTTTATTATTTGTCAGAGAGAGAGAGAGTACAGGCAGGGAGGGCAGCAGATGGAGAGGGAAAAGCAGGCTCCACACTGAGCAGGGAACCTGATGTGGGACTCCATCCCAGGACTCTGGGATCATGACCTTAGTGGAAAGCAGACGTTCACCTACCTTAATGACGATTCCTTTCTACAATGGGCACAGCATTATACTGAATCACAAAATCAAATGGCTTGTTGGATATGTGGGGTTTTGTCCATATCAAGTACATTTGGGTTTCCCTAGTGGGTGTTTTCCTTTACAAGGCACAGATGGACGCTCTCTATATACTTATACTTCAGAAATAAAATATAATGATATCCTGTTTTGTGATAAATCTATCACTAATCAGCATGTTTCTTCTTGGCCCGTGATCAATATGACATGAAATCTACCATGCCGTAACCAGACTTTTTCATACCCTCAAACTACTAAAACATTAAGTGACTTTATAAGCCCAAAGACTGATGCCCATCAATGAGTGCCAAAGTCACAAAACACTACTTATGCTATAGTGAGGATGGCATATATCAAATCTGGGCTACATACTTAGGGCTCACACTCACTATTGGACAGCTTGGTCAAAAGGCAATTTTAAGCTGGGAGCGAAAAAATCATGCAGATGCTCCCTGGGTACACGGTACACGGTACACAGCACATGCCATTCAGGAGAGCTGTCATTAGAAACATGTTCTCAAACCATTGTACCCCAGGCTACCGACTGGTTTGCTGCCAATAAGGTGACCCGGAATCAGATGGCTAGCCCCAGATGGAACCACGGGCTATGTGGAACTAACCTATGTCCCTGGCTTCCTCTAGGGCGGATAGGTCGTTGCACGTTAGATTTTGTCCGGTTTCATGGGTGTCATAGCAAAACATCACTATCCCAGCTTATCTTCCCAATTTAAGACAGAGATGGACATGATCTGTTTTTCATTGGTATAACCATCTGGCATCCATTTTTGTTCCATCTGAGGGTCTGGAAAGCATAATTTGGCATATAGAAGCTCTTAATAAATACACCAAAGAAGCTCTCAATGATTCACAGAACAGCCTCTCCTTACTTTTATAATACTGAGGTCACACAAATGCTCAACGCGGTTCTACAAAATACAATGTCTTTAGATGTCCTAACAGCAGCACAAGAAGGCTATTATTAAAACAGAATGCCTCGTATACACCCCAGATTATCATGAAAATGTCACAGGACTACTAGAAGATACGAGTATCTCAACTGAGGCTCCATAAAGAGCCTTCCCTCTCTTTCAACAATTGGCTGAGTTCCTGGTTTGGAGGGGCATTATGGTCAACTATTAAGGGTCTCTTTGCTGGGCCTCTCATTCTTATAGCCATTTTAATTCTAACATGTTTTCTTCTTCAGTGTTTTTTTGCTTGTTGCCACGACTCCATCACTACAGTCACTGCCCATCAACAGATGACCCTTTTTACTCAGGGAGAGTCATATATGCTTTCTACCTTGGATTTGACTGCCTCTGCCCTTCATAACTCCTACATCCTCAACTGACCAATGCTGACCCATAGGTAGGGACATCTCTATGCCCATCTTCAGGAGGAAGAAGTTACAGAAGGTAGGGCCTTCTACCCTCAACAACCTTAGATTGAAGGGTCAAAACAAAGGGAAACAAAGACAAGAGAAATGCAGCTTAAATTAAATCTCCTTACAGCTTGCACCACCACACTCATAGCTGAAACACTCAAGAGTGGGATATTCCTCAAGGAATCGTAGAGGCCTTAATGCCTCAATGTTTGTTTTATTAAAGACTAAAAGCAACTTTATCTTGACAGTAGCTAAATCTTCAAGGTTCTGTAGGACCCTGCTTTCAGCATACAGAAATTCCTTAAAAACTTAAATGTTACCTCACCTCCCTCCACAACTTAAAAGTATATAGTCAGTCACTTCTCATACGTACAGATACAGCTCTTTCTGCCCACGGGTCTTTGCCCTTGTGATATAATAAAATCACCTTTTTGTACGAAATATGTCTCAAAAATTCTTTCTTGGTCATTTGCTACTACCCAAACTTCAAATCACATCATGCCTATCAATCTAAAGCCTTGATTAAATTCCAGTTCATTGTTGGGGTTGGGAGGATAATGAGACTTCCTAGGTAGTGCCATACCCTTGACATTGCAGCACATCAGGAAGCTTATGAGGTCTGGTTGTCGCCTTCTTAATGATAAGATTGATCCGTGCATTTAATGGGTTGTCTCTTCATAATGAATTTCTCCATCATCTCACCTCATGGCTTCACCATCCATTGCTGACCACTGTCTGAAGCACTTATTAGGAGGTTGCAAAATAGTAATTTTCCTAATTCTAACATTCCTTCAGCATTCCTTAGCTGATTCTTTTGAACATAACTATCACTATTCACCAGAGCTATTGACTATGCAAATAGAATATCTGAAAGACAAAATACATCTTTATTATTTCCTTACAAATTTTCAGAGCATCCAATTTTTTTATTTTTCCTTTTTTTAGTGTATGAAATTTTTTTTTTTTGTATGACATGTTTTTTTTTTTAAGATTTTTATTTATTTGACAGAGAGAAACACAGCTGAGAGAGGAAACACAAGCAGGGGGAGTGAGAGAGGGAGAAGCAGGCTTCCCGCCGAGCAGGGAGCCCGATGTGGAGCTCCATCCCGGGTCTCCAGGATCATGACCTGAGCCGAAGGCAGTCGCTTAACAAACTGAGCCACCCAGGTGCCGCCTGTATGACATGTTTTAATGTTAACAATCTTTCATACCAGTGTTGAGTTTGTCCCATCTTAAGCCAACGGAAGCCTTCAAGTTGGAACTCGTGTCCTTTTGATATGGTCACATTCATTTTTAATAATGTCCCTTATTTTCTGGAACAAGACATCCCATCCCAGGCTTACCTTGTTTATATCCTGTCCCAAACTTGCAATCAGCCATTTTTCCAAAGGGTCCTAGTTTCTGTGATGGGAAATAGTATTTAGAAACCACAGTCTAGATGCTAGAAGTATCATTGCTAGTCCGTCATTGTTTCTAGACATTTTTAGTGGAGTTAGAAAATACATAACTTTTTAAAAAAGTGCAAAAAGCATGAGCTCACACTATTTCTTTTTTTAATATTTTATTTATTTGACAGAGAGAAGCACAGCCAGAGAGGGAACACAAGCAGGGGGAGAGAGGGAGGGAGAAACTGGCTTCCTGCCGAGCAGGGAGCCGGATGTGGGACTCGATCCCGGGTCTCCGAGATCATGACCTGAGCCGAAGGCAGTTGCTTAACCAACTGAGCCACCCAGGCGCCCCGAGTTCACACTATTTCTAATTAAAATTTAAGATCGCAGAGTTTGATTCTGAAGTTTCTGGAATGTCTTGCTTTATGTCATTAGATCTATTTCATAATAGCTGTATTGAGATATATATAATGAGACTAGTAAGTGAAAGTTTAAGATTTTGTTATATAGTTCTTTTTACCCTTAAAGTATACCCTAATAAAGATATGAATTCAAAACACCTTTTGTGAGATTGGGTATCTGTCACCAACTTGATAGTTATTTTCATTCATTTCAGTTGGTTTTCAAGTTAGCTGTCCTCTAGGGATGTTACTTAGGTTGTTCCTTTTTTCCCATTTTTGCTGTTACAAACCATATCACAGTGAAAAATTTTTAAAAAGATTTATTTATTTTAAAGAGACAGAGAAAGGATGGGAGTAGGGGCACAGGGTGTGGCAGAGAGAATCCCAAGCAGACTTCCCATTGAGCATGGAGACTGACATGGGCCTTGACCCCAGGACCCTGAGATCATAACCTGACCCAAAGTCAAGAGTCAGATGCTGACCTGACTGAACCACCCAGGTGCCCCCGAAAGTTTTGTATTTTTTCAACAGAATTTTCAGTATAGTTTTCTAAAAGTGAAGCTACTGGGTTGTATGACTGTATATGCCTATGTAATTTTGCTGGATATTGTCAAAATCTTTTCTATAAAATCTGTATCATTTTGCATTCCCTCCTCCATCAGAGTACCAAAGGAACCAGCTGGGAAATAAAAGGAAGAGGCTGAGATATTAGAACCTAGAACCTTGGTGACTGAGGAGAGGGTCCTGCTTAGCCACTGTTAAATACCTCAAGAGCTAGGAAAGGGTTTCTGGGAGTCAGAACGCAGATTGTAAAGACGGCTGGGACACCTCAGGAGCCCGAAGGAGGCTCCCTGAGGAGCTAGGCCTGAGGCCTGTGAGGGGCCCCACCCAAGTAGTGCTGGCACCTTCATGGGGGTGTAATGAGGCCGGTTCTAGGAATGCTAACCTGACTGGTGACAAACCAACTGCTGCCCCCCAGGAAATCACCATTGCTGAGGGGATGCTGATAGGAAGAAAAGCAAGCAAACAGGAGCAAGTCCTTTGTCCCTCTTTTTGATTTTGTCTCTATCGCCCCCTGTTGACAGAAGCTTTAAAAGTCAGTTAGCAAAGGGGGAAAAAAGTGATTTGTAGAGTCCAGAATCACACAGCAAACTGTAGACGTGGGCTTGGAGGTGAGAGGCAATGGCTGACACATACTAAAAAGTGGAATTTATTCCATGAAAGTAAGAATGTTTCAGTATCAACAAATTAGTGACTATAGTTTGTTATATTAATACATCTAAGGAGAATAATCATATCCCTCTCTGCTGACCATTAAGCAATTATATTTCAGCTTCAAATTCACATATCTCACTTAACCATGTTAAAGCCAGGCCTTTGCCAAACCCCATTTTCCCTTTTCCAGGCTCCCTTTTGGTCTCTGGCAATAGAAGGAGATAGAAGCAAATTGCAAGTATGGAGGAGAAAAAGAAATTTGCTCCTTCCTGTTTGCTTCTTGTTCCTGTCAGCATCACCACAGAAATGGCTCACGCCCCTGGCAGGAAGCACGGACTTCAGAGCAACGGAAGTCTCTAGTCTGCAGCTTTTCCACTCTCAGACCAGTCTTGTCATAGGCCATCAGGGAAACAGCACTAACCTGTTGCACACCTTCCCTAGAGTCCTGGAACTCTTTTTCCAAGCATTTAGGTTTCAGTAATTCCATCCTTTTCTCTTTGCTCCTCTAGGCCCATAGCACTTCCCCTATGACACTCCAGGGGTCCCTTTTGCCTTATCAGTGCTTGTTGAGTTCTGTACTATTTGGCTAACAATTTATAAAATAATTGTGGTTTCTATCTCTTGGCTGGACCCTAACTCATACACTCTCTATCAGTGCCAAAAGTCACTTGACAAAAATTCAACACTCACTCATGATTTTTTTAAAAAGCACTCAATAAAATAATTGATAGATAATACTTTAATGTGATTATAAATTATACATAAACCAGCTCAAAACTCAGCATCTTACTTATTAGGGTAAAACCAGAGGCTTTCCCATGAACATCTGGAACAATACAAGAATACCTGTTCTTCTCAGTATGATTTAACATTTTACTTAAGGTAGCAAGCAGCAGTACAATTAATTAGACAAAAGAAAGCAATGAGATGCATAAGATTTAGAAGGGAAAGAAAGAGGTAAAGTTACTTTAGTTTTCAGGATATATATCTGGAAAATACTACGATGAATGTTCAGTAATTAACATACAGAAATCAATAATCAACATATATATGCAAGTAATAATTAGAATAGAGAATCAAAGGGAAGATCCCATTTATATTACCAAGAAAAAAATAAAATACCTAGGCATAAATTTATTAACGGGGCGCCTGGGTGGCTCAGTTGGTTGAGCAACTGCCTTTCGCTCAGGTCATGATCCTGGAGACCCGGGATCAAGTCCCACATCAGGCTCCCTGCTTGGCAGGAAGCCTGCTTCTCCCTCTCTCACTCCTCCTGCTTGTGTTCCCTCTCTGGCTGTGTTTCTCTCTGTCAAATAAATAAAATCTTTAAAAAAAAAAAAAAAAAAAAAAAAAAAAAAAAAAAAAAAAAAAAAAAAAAAAAAAAAAAAAAAAAAAAAAAAAAAAAAGAAATACGTAAAAGCTCTAGGAGGGAAACTTTGATACTCCCCATAAGTCGACAGAGTGTGGTAGTAGGGCATAAACAGATACACAGAATGATACAACAGAAAACTGAGAAATAAATTTAAGTGCACATGGAAACACAACATAAAAAAGGGTGTCATTTCAAATCAGTAGTGGAAAACATGAACCTTATTAATGGGGGAGTCGTTTGAAAAAGGTCAAAATTGCATTTGTATCTCGTATAATAGAAAAAAACATGAATCAGAAATATAAATGTAAAACAAAATGAAACCATGGGTAAACATCTTTATAAACTGGAAGTAGGAAAATTCTTTCTTACTGTGACCAAATTCTACCAGCAATAAAAGGTTGATAAATTTGACTACATAAACTGAAAAATAATTTACACGGGAAGGGGGAAAAAGGAAAATCTCATAGAAAGAAGGAAAAATAGAAATAAGCAATAGGGACAAAAATATAATACTGGAGACTGACTCTAGGTCTGTAGTCTCCAAGGAATAGGTGTATAGGAAAGAGAACAAAGACTGTCAGGGTGCCAAGTTCTTAATCATTGTGTAAACTGTTCTTTTAATAAAGCCTCCACCTGCATTGTTGATCTTAATGATTAAGTTCTGTGGGGCTCTCTCTGTATTCCAACGGCAGTTCCTCAGTTTGGTCCTAGGACAGTCTGTCCCAGAACGATCTGAAGTATTTGTTAAAAACACTGAGTCCTCCCTTTTATTTGTCAGTTATTTTCTAAGCAAGCTTTTCCATCTAGGCAGAATAGAATTCGACTTGTCATTTGAATACAGTAAGTTATGTTCATTGATCTCAGACATTCAAAGGGTTTGTTACTTTCTACTACTAGTATAGTAAGGGTTCTTTAAAGTAAAGTTATAAACACCAAATTAAAAAGAGCCTGAAAGGTTAAGCTCCTTAGCCAAGTCATCAGATTACATAGAATGGAAATAATACAGAGACTGACATCTAACAGGTAAATCTGAAAGTAAAAGAATGAAGGGCAATAGAAAACTGGAGAAGGCAGAAGGCAACTTTTAAAAATCTTCTAGGTGATCAAATATATTGGATGGTTTTAAAAACAAAACAAGATAGCTTGTTATGCAACAAGATAACCAATGCAAAAATATTTACAACACATTTTATTTGGTTAAAAGGTTAACAGCTTTTGCTGAGCTAGAGGCTCTTAGGTTGAAAGAAGTTTACAAAAACAAGAACATAAGCTATAGGATGACCAGAATTATTTTAGAAGTTTAATATTACAAAATAGCTATTCTATACACATATATGTAAACATAAGAATAGATAAATTAATACTCATGAAAACGTGTAGGGGAAATCCTTCATCATGTATTTTATCTTGTGGATCCTTGTTATATCCCTGTTTTGACTTGGGATGGTTTGAGAACTCAAAAAAACCAGAATCCATAAATTCACCTCATCTTCTCATCTTCCTGCAATGCAGAAAAAAAGGAAGACGAACAATATTAATAACTCAAAGCTGGTGCTTTTTTCTGTGAAGCATGGGGGAAGAAAACTGTATCGCATGTCTGGAATACTCTATAACAGTTGGAATTATAAAATAAGGCTTAAGAAAAATTGACCAACTTAGATTTCACACATGACATGTTTTTATATTTCTTTTTTATTATGAACTTCAGCATACACAGAATATATGAAAATGTACAAGTTAAAAACAATACATGTTAACATACCTACCACCCAGCTTAAGAAATAAAAATATTACCACACCTCAGAAGCCTCCCGTGTGCCCCTTTCTGATCACATCCCTGTCGTCCCCTAAGAAGTAACCACTATCCTGAACTGTGTTCATCTCTTCCTTGCTTTTCCTCCTAGTAAAGATATTTATTTACTTCCAAGTCTCTCCTTCACTGAAACATTAAACATTCTTATTTTACATTCTGTATCAAATTCTGCCATCAGTTGTTTCTTCCGGTACCCTGTTCCCTTGTGTATGTAGTGTTTACTGTGAGCTAACTGTTCATTTCCCTTGGAATTTCATCTGTGGAAAATTTGTTGAGGACTGAGATGAGGGAGACTGCTAGAAAATATTTGCCTTTGCTTCTGATGAACAATAGGGGGCACTACAGGTCACGGACTAATACTAAATCCTCAGCTTGAGGTTTTCTGTGACTTCCAGATATTGTGAATTCCAGCTGCAACGCATGAGAGTCTGATTTTGGTTACGAATTCTCAGAAGATTTTTTTCCCCCTCAGTTCAGTACCAAAGTAATTTCCTGGGGCTTAAAAAAGCTGGTGGGAAGATTATTTTTAGTTTGCTCTCCGACTGAGAGAGTAGCTCAACTTTATTGAAGGTGATCTACTATTAGACTTTTCATTTTAGCTGAACCATAGGATATGCCTTCTGTCCCCAGCCCCATAAGGTTGTAAAGCCAACACTTAGGTTCACCTGGTTTGGTAAATATGTTTGGGTAAAAGCCAGGCTCAGAGCCTACCTACCTCCCTGGGTTCCTGCTCTCATTCAGTCTCTGATGTGAGCTTGCTTTTTTCTTCTATTCTAACTAATAGATATGCTCGGGGGGGAGGTGGGGGGGTGTTGTTTGGTTTTTGTTTTGTTTTTTAATATTTTACCTATCAATTTTATTTTTAGTTTGATCATGCAACTGTATATATACAGTATATCATGTTGCAAGAAGCAGAGTAGTTGTATTTATTTTTTACATTACACATTTTTTGGATGACATACATACACATGGTCCCAAATTACAAAGGCAGAAATGGCTCAATATAAAGTAAGGTCTCTTTCCATCCTCTGTATCCCTCTCCAGAGCCAATGATACCACTGCCTTGGGTAATTAGATAGAATTTAATTAATTCTTTTAGAGGAGCTACTTACTCTAACTACAGCAAAATACTGTAATGAAATAGTATTCTATTTTAGTTTAGATCTATTGGGCATACAGATTATTTGGCAAATGGTTTAGTTGGTAAATTTTTTAAAAGCAAATATCACAATGAACATTATAATACTAAGAATGATGACAGCCTTTATCTTTTTTTTGGGGGGGGGGATGGCATCCAGCAGATATATCACAGCTTGATAGGTTCCCAGTGAGAAGAGATCCTGAATGAAACTGTTTGCCATGTATTATAGAATGATCATTTTCGGCCTTGAGGATTGGGATGGAAGAAGTTAACAAGACCGTAATACAAATATATTTCTTAAAGTCTTTATCTTTTAAGTCCCAAAGCACTGAATATGACAAAGGGGGACATTTTTAACAGTAAAAGTCTAGGGGCACCTGGGTGGCTCAGTCAGTAAGCAAGCATTTGCCTTCGGCTCAGGTCATGATCCTAGAGTTCTGGGATTGAGCCTCGCATCTGGCTTCCTGCTCGGCGGGAAGCCTGCTTCTCCCTCTCTCACTCCCCCTGCTTGTGTTCCCTCTCTTGCTGTGTTTGTCAAGTAAATAAATAAAATCTTAAAAAAAAAAAAAGTCCTAATTACAATGAATATATGGTAATATTTAAAGTAATCATGAATATTACCATAGAAGTATATAGTTATTAAGATATTTATGTACCGAATAGCAGAGCAACTTCCTTTATGAAGCAAAAACTACAGGGGATCATGGAGACAGACAGGAACAAAATAATAAGAATTTTAATATGCATTACTCTCAATGCAAGATAGATGAAGTTGGCAAAAAAAGAAGGAGATAGAAGATTTAAAGGATATAGGGATAAATTTTATAAACATATGTCAAATTCTATATTCTGATAAAAGAGGGTACATTTTCTTCTTAAGTACTCACAGCATAGTTACAAAAGTAAACCCAAGAGCACATTAGGAAAAACATATGCCATGACCAAGTGAGATTTATTCCAGGAATGCAAACTTGGTTCAATATTTGAAAGCCTATTATCATATACCATGTTAACAAATTGAAGGAAATAAAACATGTAACTTTTTCATGGATACTGAAAAAGTTCTTGACATGATGCAAAACTCATCCATGATTAAAACACTCAAGGGGTGCCTGGATGGCTCAGTCATTAAGCATTTGCCTTCGGCTCGGGTCATGATCCGGGAGTCCCGGGATCAAGCCCCGCATCAGGCTCCTTGCTTGGTGGGAGGCCTGCTTCTCCCTTTCTCACTCTCCCTGCTTGTGTTTCCTCTCTAGCTGTGTTTCTCTCTGTCAAATAAATAAATAAAATCTCTTAAAAAATAAAAAAAAATAAATAAAATACTCAATAGACACTGGGGAATATTTTCTTAATATTATAAATTTTATACACTTATTTTAATACTAACATCATTATCTTGTTTAATGGGGAGACAACAGAGGTACTTCCACTCAAGTGGAACGAGGCAAGAATGCCCACTATTCCTGTTAATATGTGAAACTATACTTGAGGTATTAGTCAATGCCATAAAACAAGAGAAATCAAACAGAGGCATACAAGTGGGAAAGATATAAAACTAATTCGGTCTTCAGATGGTATCATGGTATTCCTCAGGTATTCCTCCTCCATTAAGTTTTACTTGAGAGAATCAATGGGATAGATAATTTAAAAAATTTAATTAACTAGCAAGTTATAAACTTACTTATCTGCTTATTAATGCTAAAGAAATATAGGAAGGATAAGCCAGAAACTAAAGAAACTGGTTACTCCCAGGAGGTAGGTGAAAATAGGATAGAAAGAGGGGGTCATGGGACTGGGGTAGCTGGGATAAAAGTAGTTGCCGTTCTCTGCATATACCATTTTGTATAGCTTTGATTTGTATAATCCAAATGTTTCACATACCTCAAAGTATACAACAAAATCTACCAAGATATAGGAGAAAATAGAACACAAATAATAACAAATGTTCCTAAACGAATTACAAAGGAATAACGTCACTATTCTGGAAGAGGACTGGTAAGTAAAGAATTAACCTAAGACTGGGGCGCCTGGGTGGCTCAGTTGGTTAAGTGACTGCCTTTCAGCTCAGGGCATGATCCCGGAGACCCGGGATGGAGTCCCACATTGGGCTCCCTGCTCAGCAGGAAGCCTGCTTCTCTGTCTCTCACTCCCCCTGCTTGTGTTCCCTCTCTGGCTGTGTTTCTCTCTGTTAAATAAATAAGATCTTAAAAAAAAAAAAGAACCTAAGACAAAAAGAACCATACTTAGGTGTTATTATCTAGTTAATAGTAAGTATGTTTCTCACAGGAATAAGAATTAGCAATTTTGAAACTATTTTATGTGTATGCTAGAAATGAAAAATAAGTAAATATATTATAGATAATGAGAGCCAGGCTTCTTGGTGATGAAGACATTATGAATAAGCAAAGTGAAAATGAAGCCTGTGGTGTTGAGGTGGAATCAGAGGTTATCAATATATAGACTCACAGTTGTTTACTTTATATATAAAAAGAGAAATATAAAAGTGTGTGTATGTGTGGATTTAGTATGCATACATATGTTTTCTAGCTCTGTCTGCTGAGAGGGACTAACAGCAATGCCCCCTGTGGTGGCCAGACCCTAAGGAGGAGCCCTCCCACCACAATCAAGGTGATCTTCATGCCCTTGTGTAACTATCTCTTTAAGGAACTGTGACTTGCATCTAACCAATAGAATATGGCAAAGCTGATGGAATGTTTAACCCTATCTAAGATTGCATTTCATTTTATGATCCTCTCTCTGCTAAAGGATTTGCCCTAGAGATTCTGCAGCTAGCTGAAATAAGTAGCCATTTTGGGAGGCCCATTTGTCAAGGAGCTGAGAGTGGAGGACAGCCTTTAGTCAACAAAAAGCCAGGGCCCTCAGTCCTATAAATGAGCCAACAATCTGCATGACCTTCAGAGCAGATTCTCTAACACTAGAGCCTCCAGATGAGAAGCATCTTGGATAGCATCTTAATTACAGCTTGTGAGACACTAAGTAAAGCACCTAATTTAGTGCTCTAGTCCAAATTCCTGGCCCACAGAAATGGAGATAAGAAATTTATAGTGAAAAAAACCCAGCAGACACCAGCACAATCAAGTGATCAAAGTTAACATCACTGAAACATACTGACATAATAAACCCCTTAAAATGATGCAATGAGGACATACCATTTCTGCAGAATTCTTGCGAAAATGCTTAATTGCACTGTAATCAGGAGAAAACATCAGACAAACCAAACTGAGAGACACTCTACAAAATAATTGACCAATAGTCTTCAGAAGTGTTAAAGTCAAAAAAGGAAAGGAAGGAATTGAGTAACTGTCATAGGTTGAAGGAGGCTAAAAAGAAATAAGGTGGGATCCTGGATAGGATTCTAAAACAGCAAAGGATGTTAGTAGACATTTATAGTTTAGTTGATAGTATTATACCAATGTTAATTTTCAAATTTTGATCATTGTACTTTGGATAAGGTGTTAAAATTAGGGAAAGCAGGGGAAGGAAACTTTGTGCTATTTTGATAATTCTTTTATAAGTCTAAAATTAGTTTGAAATAAAGTTTAACTTGCAACTCAATACAAAAAAAAAAGACAACTGAAAAAAAAGAAAAAGATCTGAATAGACTTTTATTTTAATTATTTTTTTAAAAGTAGGCTCCCTGCCAACATGAAGCCCAATGCAGGACTTGAACTCACAACACTGAGATCATGACCTGAGCTGAGATCAAGAAAATGATATGATCTCATTCATATATGGAATTTAAGAAACAAAACAGAGGATCATCAGGGAAGGGAGGGAAAAATAAAACAAGATGAAATCAGAGAGGGAGACAAACCATAGAGATTCTTAACACAGCAAACAAATTGAGGGTTGCTGGAGGGGTGGTGTAACTGGGTGATGGACATTAAGAAGGGCAAGTGATGTAATGAGCACTGGGTATGTAAAACTGATGGATCAATGAAGTCTACCCCTGAAATTAATAATATATGTTAATTAAATTTAAATTTAAAAAACCCAAATTAAAAAAAATCAAGTGGAGGAAAAAAGAACAAGGAAATAACTTTTCTATGATTACAACTTCAGATGTGTTTCATCTCAAAGTGTGCTTGACACTCAATCCACGGTACTTGGAAAAATTGCATTTTTAATTTTTTCCCCTGTCAAAAATGATATTGAGGTGTTGTGGCCCTTATCTATAACCCAATAACTTTCTGTAATGTGAGTAACTTCATCCTCTAATTCATTTGTATTCAGTGCAGATATTTGAGTATTCATGTTAATTATTGTGTTTAATAATATAAAAAGCTTGTCCATGTGGTAGATGCTACAGCTCTAGGAAAAAAAAAAAGAATGGGACGTTCTTTGGCAAATTTATGCAAGTGGCCAGTAAACACATGAAAAGATGCTCAACATCATCAGTCATCAGAGAAACACACATATATACAAATCAAAAACCTTAATATGATACTACTTTACATCCACTACTATGGTTATAATCATCAAAGAGCCAGATAAGTGTGTTGGCAAGGAAATGGGAGAAATCAGAACCTTCATACATCATTGGTGGTAATATAAAATGATGCAGCAGCTTTGGAAAATAGCAGTTCCTCAAATGATTAAACAGAGCTACTATATGACCCAGAAATTCCACAAGTAGTCATATACCCAAGAGAAAGAAAACATATGTAGACACAAAGATGTTCAAATGATATTTATAGCAGCATTATTCATAATAACCAAAAGATGGAAACAACCAATTGTTCAACGACAGATAAGTGGATAAACAAAAATGTGGTATTATCTATATGATAGAGTATTATTCAGTCCTAAAAAGAAATGAAATACTGACATATACTATGACACGGGATAAACCCAGAAACATTATGCTAAGTGCAAGAAGCCAGTCATAAAGACTACATATTAAATGTTTCCATTCATATGAAAAATCCAGAACAGGGAAATCTATTGAGATAGGAAGTAGGTGAATGGTTGCCTACTGCTGGGTATGTAGTAGTGGAGGGGTATGGGAATGATAGATAAAGGGCATGGGGTTTCTTTTTGAGGTGAAGAAATGTTCTAAAATTGATTGTAGTGACGGTATGCATATCTGTAAATATACTAAGAACACACCAGATTGCACACTTTAAATGATGAGATGTATGGTATGTGAATTTTAAACTTTAAAAAACAAAGTTGTTTTTAAAAAACTACTTGATTCTTTATTTCTTTCACCCTCCCTTGTATCACTACAATGTGTTGGTTTTTTTTTTTAAGGTTTTATTTTTTTAGAGCAGTTTTAGGTTTACAGTAATATTGAGATGAAGGTAGAGATTTCCCATATGCTCTCTGCCCTTACCTATGCACAGCTGTCCCCATTGTCAACATTACTCACAAGCGCTGGATATATTTTATCAATGATAAATCTACACTAGCATATCATAATCAGTTGAAGCCTATAGTTTATCCTAGGGTTCCCTCTTGATGTTGTACACTTTAAGGGTTTGGACAAATGTATAAAGACAGACAGCTATCACTATGGTATCATAAGTATTTTCACTGCCCTAAAAGTCCTCCATGCTCCACTTGTTCATCTCTCCCCCGGCCCTCTTCCTAGCAACCACTGATCTTTTTACTGTCCTCATAGCTTTGCCTCTTCCAGAATGTTATATAGTGGGAATTATATAGTAAGTAGCCTTCTCAGATTGACTTCTTTCACTAAGTAAAATGCATTTGTGGCTCTTCTTTGTCTTTTTATGGCTTGATACCTCGTTTCTTTTCAACATTGAGTAGTATTCCACTGTCTAGATATACCACAGTTTATTTCTCCATTCACCTACTGAAGGACACCTTCCTAGTTTTTGGCAATGCGAATAAAGCTGCCATAAATATCCACACACAGATTTTTGTGTGGATGTAAAGTTTCAACCCCTTTGGATAAATACCAAGAAGTATGATTGCTAGATCATACTGAAAGAGTACATTAAGTTTTTGTTTTTTTGTTTTTTTAAATTTTATTTATTTATTTGACAGAGAGAAACACAGCTAGAGAGGGAACACAAGCAGGGGGAGTGAGAGAGGGAGAAGCAGGCCTCCCGCCGAGCAGGAAGCCCAATGGGGGGCTCGATCCCGGGTCTCCGGGATCATGACCTGAGCTGAAGGCAGTCGCTTAACCAACTGAGCCACCCAGGTGCCCCAAGTACATTAAGTTTTTTAAGAAACCACCAAGCTGTCTTGCAAAAAAAGGCTGTACTCTTTGGTTTTCTCACCAGCAGTGAATGAGAGCTTTTGCTCTACACCTGTTATTATTTCCAAATACCTGTCAAAACCATCAACACCTTTCATTCTATAAAAGAAGCAAATACTGAAACAAGGCAAAGGATGACAATGCAACCAATGCAAAATTTAAGAACAGTTTTCTCTATCTTTCTGAAAATATGATCCCAAATATGACTGGGTTCTGCAAAACAGGCTATTTAATTTAACCTTTTAAAAAGGTGAGATTTTCCATGAAACACATGTAAAAGGCACTGGGACATTTTTTGAGATAAGGGAATTTGAATAGGGATTGACTATTAGATGACAGTAAGAAGCTGTTGCTAATTCATATAGATAATTGCTCTGATCACTGTTATCTAGTTTTGTTAAGAAATTCCTGTGGTTTTGTTTTTGTTTTTGTTTTTTTTAAAGATTTTATTTATTTATTTGACAGAGAGAAGCACAGCGAGAGAGGGAACACAAGCAAGGGGAGTCAGAGAGGGAGAAGCAGGCTTCCTGCCAAGCAGGCAGCCCGATGCGGGGCTCGATCCTGGGTCTCCGGGATCATGACCTGAGCCGAAGGCAGTCGCTCAACCAAATGAGCCACCCAGGTGCCTCAAGAAATTCCTGTTTTTAATACGATATACACAGAAGTGTTTTTGGGATTAAATGACCCAATCATAGGGATTTGCTTTAAAAATACTACAACAAAAAAGGAGAGATGAAATAAATAAGGCAAAATACTGATAACAATTGAAGCTGAGGAACGATGAATACGTAGGGTGAGTACTAGTTTCCCTTTGTTGGGGTATGTTTTATATAATTTTTTAAAAGATTATTTATTAGAGAGAGAGAGAAAGAGAGAGAAAGGAGGGTGGGCATAGGGAGAAGCAGGCTCCCCACTGAGCAGGGATCCCAGGACCTGGGATTATGACCTGAAGGTAGATGCTTAACTAACTGAGCCACCCAGATGACCCTATTTATTTTAGAGACCAACACAGAGACAGAGAGAGAGAAAGACAACATGTGTACAAATGGGGGTGGGTAGAGGTAGAGAGAGAATATCTCAAGCAGACTCCCTGCGAGTAAGGAGCCCAACTTGGGGCTCGATCTCACAATGCATGAGATCATGACCTGAGCCAAAATCAAGAGTTGGACGCTTAACTAACACAGCCACCCACCCGCCCTATGTTTGAAATCTAAAAAATGAAAGAAAAAGATTATCACTCTTTATTG
Source organism: Spilogale gracilis (assembly GCA_004023965.1). NCBI lineage: Eukaryota > Metazoa > Chordata > Mammalia > Carnivora > Mephitidae > Spilogale > Spilogale gracilis. The sequence continues at coordinate 69,162 of PITA01006292.1, forward strand.
CTAAAGAACAAATAAGCCACTTTGAATTTCTCTAGGGAACAAGGTCGAACACAAATGAAGATAACAGACATGGAAATAATGATTTGCAAATCACAGGCAACAGTTTTTTTTGTGTGTGTGTGTTTTTTTTACAAAGTCTGTTCAAAGAATAAAAGACATTTCTTCAAATCTTACCCAGATCATATTGATTATTATATGTCAAAAATATATTGATATTCAGAAGCGTTCAAATACGTATTCAGACAGGAATTTCTTTTAAAGCATGTAGTTTATATTATCACACTGAACTTGTTTACTGAAGTGTCACTGAAATACTTACCTTTTGAGATTTGGCTCCTTTAAATAGAGAGGAGTGCACCTTCTTCTTCTGCTTGGTAGCTCTAAAGATGGATATTCTGACTTATTTTCAGCTTTAGCAGCATTATTTGAAACAAAACTGGTATTTGTCAAGTCCTGTAGTGTTCTATAACCTGCAAAGAATATTATTTTCACAAATATTAAAACAAATATAAAGAGAAATGGGACATCCTCATATAGATATGGGATATTTAGTGATTTGCAAATTATCAACAAATTTTTAAACTTAGCAATAATCAATTTATAATTTTAAATATTACACTTAGTAGCACTGAAATTGTCAGTTTTTTTTCCCCAGCAATGAGAGGAAAAGAGACTTAAAACTTGAAACAAACTACCGAAGTAGACCATAATATTTTTATGCTGAAATCATATGTAGGCTGGTAAAAATTCTTCACAGGTCAACTCCATTCACAGAATCATACAAATTACTACATATTTATTCAACATTTGTGTCAACTGCTTACTCTGTGAAAGGTACCATGAGGAACAGAGAGATGCAAGATGGCTCACCAGTCCTCTATTATGGACTGTAACTCTATAGATTTTTGCACTTCTTCTGTTTTAGTATTCCTTTTACCCAAAATAGCCTTATCCACCAAAATTCAAGTGTTCTCTAGCCTGAAAAGATATCTGTACCTTCATGTTCATAGCAGCAATATATACAACAGCTGAGACATAGAAACAACCTAAGTGTCCATTGATGGATGAATGGATAAAGTCGTGGGGAGTGCACACATGTATGTTAATATTATTTGCATATTACTCAGCTATAAAAAAAAAATGAGGAAATCCTACCATCTGAGATAACACATATGAAACTTGAAGGCATTATGCTAAGTGAAATAAGTCATACACAGAAAAACAAATAGTGTAGGATCTCACATCAGGAATTAAAAAAAAAAAAATCAAAACCAAAAACCCAAACCCAGAAAAAGAGATCAGACTTGTGGTTACAAGAGGCGGCAGAGGGGGGGAAAAAGAAGGTAGTCAAAAGGTATAACTTCCAGTTATAAGATAAATATGTCCTAAGGATGCAATGTACAACCTGATGTCTATAGCTCATGCTGCTGTAGAGTATGGCTAAGATGGGGCGCCTGGGTGGCTCAGTTGACTGAGCATCTGACTCTTGATTTTGGCTCAGGTTGTGATCTCAGGATTATGAAATCAAGCCCTGCACTGGGTTCTGCACTGGGCGTGGAGCCTGCTTAGGAGTCTCTCTCTCCATTGCCCTCTGCTCCTCAATCCTACCCTATCCTCTCCAAAAAAAAAAAAAAGAAAGTTAAGAGAGAAACCCTAAGAATTCTCATCACAGGGAGGAAACTTTTTTTGTTTTTTCTTTCTTTTCTGTTTACTATATCCATTTGGCATGATGGATGTTAGCTGAACCTACTGTGGTAACCATTTCACAATACATGTAAATCCAACCACCATGCTGTCTGCCTTAAAGTTATACAGTAATGTCAATTATTTCTCAATAAAAGGGGAAAAAATTTCTAGTATTCCACACACAGAATATATTCAAATGTTAGTCTCTCAGTAGAAATTTTTGATTGATATCAGAATGTCCAATGTCACAAAATTTCTACTAACAAAGGAACATCCTTAGGATCCCGAAAATACTTGTTAAAGTGGAAAAAATGGGATAACTAATGTTATACATAGCATGACTGCAGGTATTGATTTTTAAATTCCATAGATTCAACTCTGTATGCACGTGCCAAAATGCTGATTGCAGTTCTTCTGGTTGATTTTTCTTTCTCCTGTTTTCTCATTTTCTACTTTGAATTTTCTGCAGTGAGTATTCTTTTAATAATTGGAGGAAAATAAAAAGTAAACACTAAAGATAAAAATCCTATCCTTTGCGGCCTCAAATGCTACCTATTTCATGTCTTTGCAGGTTCTTCTTGTCCAAATCACTCCCCATAGATCTGTTAGCATATGTGTGCTCTTTTTTTTTTTTTTTTAAGATTTTTTAATTTGTTTACTTGACAGAGAGTGAGATCACAAGTAGGCAGAGAGGCAGGCAGAGAGAGAGGAGGAAGCAGGCTCCCTGCTGAGCAGAGAGCCTGACGCGGGCCTCGATCCCAGGACCCTGAGATCATGACCTGAGCTGAGGGCAGAGGCTTTAACTCACTGAGCCACCCAGGCACCCACATATGTGTGCTTTTATTAGAGCATTTACCACGTTTACCACTGTATTTCTTATTAGTTATTTTTAGATACATGCATTCTGAGGAAAGGATTTGGTATTACTTATTTTTCAATCCTCTAAAACACCAAACCACACAACTTTGTGGTAAAGGCCAAATCTGTTTTTTAGGTTATAAAGATCCAAGACACTATTGTTATCTTCCTAAAATATTAAACTTTCTTTAAATTGCTTTGTATTGTTTCTACAGTTGAGGCTACACAGTTAAACACTGTTCTTAACTCCGTAAAAATATCGGTTACAACAGAAAATACTTTACTGGTTCAGTGAAAAAAGACAATTATTTCTAAAACTTTGTCACTTCAACTATTGACCTACCTATTCCTGATTTTTGTGTTCTCTGGTTGAATTTCATCCCTTTCATCTTCTCATGTTCATCATCACTTATTTGAAAAACTGGTGCGCTCTCCAGGGAAAATTTTTCTTTTATCATCAGATTTTTACCAGGGGAAATACTCAGAAGTACTGAATCCTCACACATACTCTTAAAGGAAGATTCTTGTATGTTAGGTGAATATACCTGAGATAAAGATTTAAATGCCTCTTTGTAAAAGTCTGGCTTCATTTTGACAAGTCTCTCATTTTCTGAATTTTTTTCCTCACCAGCTTGTCCAGATTCAACTGATATTCTCTGGTCAAGATCAGATATTACCTGCACTACCTTACGTTTATCTGAAGGACAGATGATCTTCCTTTTCTTTGTTTTAGATGCCATTTTGTTTACTTTTCTGCCCTGGCACTGTTCTTCTTTTACCACTTCCACAAAAGGGACATCTCTTTTGTCACTCAGAGTTGTAGAGCTTTCCTTCTGGTTCTCTTGCAGGTCCATGTGCCTCCCAGGGTCAGAATCTGCTTCATTAGTAACATATTTCAAACCAGATCCTAGAGAGGCAGATGTGTGTAAAGAATCTGATAATTGCGAAACAGATTTGTTTTTAGCCTTTGAGAAAATCTTTGCCTTGTCTGAAGATTCTTTCCCATGGTTTTTAACTAGTTTGTAAGGATCTGAAATTTGATCACAATTTTCCTTTTCATTACTGTTGATTTCCATAGAGTATCCACTGATAACACCTTGGCATTCGAGTGTTTGTTTAGATATGTTTACTTGAAAAGCAAGATCTTTTGTACAGCTTTCTTGACCATGCACATCTTTATCATTATCCCTATATATTTGATACTTTTCAGAAATAATATCTGTCTTCCGATTTACTTTCTGCCTAAGCCTCTTACTTATTTTTGATTCATTTTGCTCAGGTTGCATCTCAGTTGCAGCCTTTTTCAAAGCCAACACATTCTGTGTCATATCACCATATAAATTCCCATTATTGTGGGTGGAAAGATAAGCTGTTTGTAATTCACTTGTAACTTCTAAGTTTTCAGAAATGGTTTCTTTACCTGTTTGGGTTAGGGAAAAGCCGCCACCTTCTTCTGGGTCATACATATCTTTTTTTTTAAACTCATTTACTTGGTTCATTTCCACAATTATTTCTGTCTTCCGCCTTACTTTCTGCCTGAGACTCTTACTTATTTTTGATTCATTTTGCTTTGTAGGTGGCATATCAGTAACATATTTTTTCACCTCCAAAATGTTTTGAGTCTCATAATGACATAAGTTCCTAACACCTCTGGTAGAAGGATCAGTTATCTGAAACTCATTTGAGTCTTCTAGGTTTTCAGGGATGATTTCTTTTTGCTTTTGGATTAGAGAAAGTAAGTTATCTTTTCCTGGGTCTTGTATGCCTTTGTCATCATTTTCATATACTTGGTTTATTTTAGAAATGATCTCTGTCTTCCGACACACCTTTTGCCTGAGCTTCTTATCCATTTTTGATTCATTTTGACAAACAGTTTGCATATTATGGATATGCTTTTCTATTCCCAGGACCTTTTGAGTCTCATAATCATATAGGCTTCCACTATCTTTGGTAGAAAGGGCAGGTGTTTGGAATTTACTTGGGCCTTTTATATTTTCAGGGATTTCTTTATCTTTCTGGATTAGGAAGAAAGAACTACTCTTTTCTGGAAAATACACATTCTTGTCATTATCTAAATGATTCACCTCAGAAATTATTTCTGTCTTCCGATTTACTTTCTGCCTAAGATTCTTATGAACTTTTGATTCATTTTGCTGAACAGGGTACACATCAGTAATCTGCTTTTGCAAATCTAACCCATTCTGGATCTCACAATCACACAGGTTTCCAATATCAATGGCGGAAAGAACAGGTTTTTGAAACTCATCTGACACTTTTCTGGAGATGGTTTCTTTATCCTCCTGGGTTTGGAAGCACAAGTTACCATGCACATCTTTAGCAGTATCCCCATATAGTTTGTTTGGTTCAGAAATTATTTCTGTCTTCCGATTTACCTTCTGTCTAAGCTTTCCATTTATTTTTGATTCATTTTGCTGGGAAGGCTGCATATCAACGACATGCTTTTTCAAATCCGACATATTCTGGGCTTCATAATCACATGAACTTTCATTATCTCTGGTGGAAAGATCAGCTGTTTGAAATTCACTTGTGACTTCTGGGTTTTCAGAAGTGGTTTCGTTATTCTTTTGGTTTGAGAATAAGTTAACTTTTTCTAACTTAGGAATGACAAATGTCTGTCTAGAAGCTTTACTTTTATGGTAAGGTAAAGAATTCTGATCGACATCAAATTTACTCTCCTGCAAGAATTTATCTGAACTTTGGGAGAAAGAATATGCTTCTGCTTGCTTATTTGTTACATGTATTCTTTTCTTTCTTTTATTACACTGTGTACTTTGTCTGTCATCTTGATTCAGTATGTTCAACTGAGTCAGCTGCTCAGTATTGAAAATAAAGTTTGGATCCTCTGAATCCCCTTTGCCATTCAAGACAACTGATCTTTTTTCTGATCCATTTTCAACCTTTTCCTCAATATTGATATCTGAACTATTTTTAAATTGTCTCTTTGATCTTTCTCTCTTTTTGTCACAGCTTGAATCTTTCACTTTTCTGAAAGTTTTTATTCCACATTCATTTGATGTTTTATTAGTTTTATTTTTAGTTCCTGTTGAAACTGTAACAATTTTGCTTACTTCACTAGCAGTTAAATCCATGTCAGCATCATACACAGTTTTCTGCAACTGAAAGTCATCACTATCCTGAACTGGATTCATGGACTCTACAGTAGGTTTACTTATGGACTCAGATGAGTCAGGAAGGCACTGTGTGTTTCCTTGCATTTTAATATTCTTGTCATTAGTATGATCATTTATTTCATTATTCCAATTTAATTCTGGACTTTGAATGTGTTGTTGATCTGAGTCTGTCCCATGAGAACTGTCAACAGAAGGATTATTTGATTCCTGAGCTGATATATGTTTTTTCCTTTCTGTGACATTACTGAGAGATAGTTCCTCCTTTCCGTGACTGATTGACTGGGCATTCTTCATCTCACTCATTGGAGAACTCATGGAAGTTTGGTCTGAGTGGAAATGACTTTCTATAAAATAAAGGGAAAGAAAATTCAGAAATAATGACAAGGAATTTTTTATTTTAAACAAATTAGATTAAAATCAAGCTGTTTCACAGAAAGGATTCTGACAACTGTATTCTGTTCAGATACTTATAAAGAATCTACACTGATAAAAATAAAGTAGAATAATCAGAGTATTCGTAAGTCACATTTTACATTTATATCTATGGAAAATATATACTGAGAATTCACTCTGCCTTCTTCCCAGCAGTAGAGTACAGCTGACAGTAGAACCATTAACATATATTTCTAAAGTGGGAGGCCAGCAAATGAACCCAAATAGCAGTGATGACTCTGATAAGGATTACTAGCAAAAGGCTATCAGCAAGCAGCTAAAGTTTATATAAATTATAAACACACACATACGTTTTTATAAAAGAAAAACAATTCTAAGCTCTAAATGAAATATACTTACGGTTCCATAATCCAATCTGCAAATCTATGACAAATACATCAGCCAGATTCTCCTGAAGGATTATTATTTTAGAAATAACCATGTAAATAAAACATTAGTGTCATAATTTTCTCTGGCTCAAGTTTTGCTTTGGCTATGATCTTGAAAAAGTCACAAAATCTATTTAGGGCCCTAGTTTTTTTGTCTATGAAAACAAGCAGATGAAACTAAATAAATATGGTATCTTTCAATTTGTAAGCTAATGATGCCAAGAAAAGCTCTTTAGGTTGACTCATCTCTAAATACTACTCACAGAATAACAGCATTAGACCACTGTGGATAAGACGTCAGCAAGTTTACTTAAAAATAAAATTTTTTACCAGCAGTTTTGAATAGTAGAAGTTAGCAAATCTACAACATAAGAGATCTCATTAACTGTTTATACACCATGAGCCTCAAGAAAGTCTGATAAATGTAATTTTATGATACTGATATCCAAAATTAATTTTAAAAACTGCACCTTTGGGAAGCATACCAACAATAAAAAAATACACCTCAATCATCTAAACCACACATACCATTATTATTTTCTTTAAGAAATAACAATTCCAAGTTATACTGACTTGATAAAGGTTGTCTTGTTGATACCGAAGAGGGAATATCAGGTGATACCTTTGCTAGAACACTGTCATCATATTGCATTTTCTCTTTATCTTCATCATCATCATCATCATCATCATTTGAAGTTAATGGAACCCTAAAGGCAAATGGAAATGATTGAGGAATTTTGTTTTTACAAAAATCATTTAGAAAATTACATGGTTAATTCTTTTTATATTCCATCTATTTAAGATCCAACTACAAACCCACTCTGGTATCTTCTAATGTTCAATTAAGACAATTATAGGTAGAAAAGAGATAGTTTCTAATAGTATAGGAGCTGAGATAACAGGAATGCTTCTTAGCCCATAGCCCCAGGAGCCTCAAAAAGAGACAACGGATACACAATCACTGGTTGTGCTATTAGGATAATAACACTAATGAAATGAATAAACTTGAAACATACTTACAAACACTCATATATAACATTTATAGCTTTCTTACAATTAGTTTTATGGAATACCCAAAACTCTTTCTCTAGTTTCAAACAAATACAATTGTATGTAAAGTTATATGTGAACTAAAGTTTGCTATGCTTCCAAAAGGCATCCATGTAAACTAAAGCCATATTCCCAGAGTAAGGAAATCTATGCTAATCTAAAGGGGTGTGTGTGTGGGTGGACACAGAAACCCACAGAAATAATTAGATAAACTCACCATGAATTCCAAGAATGAGGGTTAATATCCCTCAATGATAAAGATTTTGCCCTGAATGCCAAACATATCACAGATATTAAAGAATTATTGGTAATGATAACAATAAATATTGACAAATATTTGTTAAAAATTAAATGGTAACTATTAGTAGAACAGCCATTGGGAGGAAATTTCTACGCCACTTGAAGAAATAAATTAACAAAAATAAACAGAGAGGAGAGAGGTTCTGCTTCTGGTAATGGACAATTAGCTATTTTTGAATCAGCCCTACCAAACATAATGATAATAAATTCCGGATAAAATATTTTTTTAAATTACCCGAAGAACTGGAGAATAAACAAAAAGCAAGTAGATAATGAAGGGGAGAGCGGTTAACACTTAAAAAAAAGGTGAATGTACAACCCAGTCATGCCACATTTTTAAAAAGTTAGAAATCTACATTCCTATTGATTCAAGGTAAGAATTAAGGGCAATTAAACAACTGCAAAAGTGTGTTTGATGGGAGAAATAATAGGAGAGGTAGAGAGTGGAGGCCCACATTTTGTTTGTAAACTTCCCCTCCACCCCAATCTCTGGCTGACACATAAATCACATATATGTGATAAAGATTCCAACCAGCCAGCTAAGGAGAAAAGAACCAAAATGAGATTTCATATGTTGCCACTTACAGGGAAATAATAAGTTTGAGTTCAGGCATGATAACTGTCTACTAAAATAAAAACATCAGGGATACCTGGGTGCCTCAGGTCATGATCTCAGGGTACTGGGATCAAGCCCTACGTCGGGCTCAGCAGGGAGTCTGCTTCTCCCTCTCTCTCTGCCCCTTTCCTGCTTGTGTGCTATCTTTCTCACTCTCTCTAAAAAAAATAAATAAATAAAATTTTTAAACAAATACATAAAAAGATAACCAATGCAGAATGTTCCTGATATAAAATGCTCATGAAAATATACTTGATAATATTGAGCATGAAAGTATTCTCAGTATCATTAATCATCAGGGAAATCCAAATCAAAACCACAATGAAATACCACTTCATACCAACTAGATGGCTATAATCAAAAGGATAGATAATAACAAGTGTTGGTGAGGATGCAAAGAAACTGGGACCCTAATACTTTGCTGACGGAAATGTAAAACAATGCAGCAGCTTTCTAAAACGGTTTGGCGGTTCCTCCCAAAGCTAAACACACAGTTCTATGAGGCAGCTATTCTACTTGTAGGCATAAACTGAAAACTATGCCCACACAAATGCTTTTACATGAATGTTCACAGCACCACTGTTCATAATAGCCAAAAAGTAAAACAGCACAAACGTTCATTAACTGATAAATGGCTAAGCAAAATATGGTATAGGCAAATGAGAAAATTATTCAGTCATAAAAAGGAAGAAAGTATTAAAATGAATGAAACTTGAAAATGTTCTTCTATGTGAAGGAAACCATACACAAAAGGCCACATCTCGTGTGATTCCACTCATATGAAATGTGCAAAAATGAATGTAGGCATTCATTCTGAAGTGATGGAAATATTCTGGAATTAGTGGTGAGGACTGCATAATTTCATGAATATATTAAAAACCACTGTATACTTTAAGGATGCACTCATATTATGACAAACTTTGTTATGTGAATTATATCTCAAATTTAACAAATTAAGTGGAAGGAAATAAAGAGCAGACACCAATGAAAGATGAAATGGGAGAAAAATTGACAATACAACAGCTAGTTTGATAAATTAAAAAAAAAAGAAGACACAAATTACCAACATCAGGGATGACAGAAAGAGCATCACTACAGATGGGACAGGCATTAAAAGAATACTAAGGGCATATTATAAATAATGTTATATACCAATAAATATGACTGCCTAGAAGAAATGGATGATTTCTGGAAAAACAAATATTTTCTAAATTGTAAAGAAAAGAGAAAATCTGAAAAGCCCCATATTTATTTAATAAATCAAATTAATAATTAAAAACTCAGGTTTAAATTACTTTTTTTAAAAGAACGTTTTATTTATTTGACAGAGAGAAACACAGCTAGAGAGGGAACACAAGCAGGGGGAGTGAGAGGGAAGAAGCAGGCTTCCCGCTGAGCAGGAAGCCCTATGCGGGACATAATCCTGGGACTCCAGGAATATGACCCAAGCCAAAAGCAGACACTTAACGACTGAGCCACCCAGGTGCTCCCTAAATTACTTTTCTTGTTAATTCTTTCAAACACGTAAGGAAGAAATACCAGTTGTACAAACTTTTTCAAAAAATGGATAATTATCTTGTTCTACAAAGCCAGCACAACTCTTTTTAAAACTCATCGAAGAGGGTGCCTGGGTGGCTCAGTGGGTTAAAGCCTCTGCCTTCGGCTCAGGTCATGATCTCAGGGTCCTGGGATCGAGGCCCGCATTGGGCTCTCGCTTAACAGGGAGCCTGCTTCCCCCTCTTTCTCTACCTGCCTCTCTGCCTATTTGTGATCTCTCTCTGTTCAAATAAAAAACTCATCGAAGGGAGGTGCCTGGGAGGCTCAGTCAGTTGGGCATTTGCCTTCAGTCAAGGTCATGTTCCAGGGGTCCTGGGATGGAGTCCCACATTGGGCTCCTTGCTCAGCTGGGAGCCTGCTTCTCCCTCTGCCCCTCCCTTCCGCTCATGCACATGCGCGCACGCACACACACAAACACACACACACACACACTCTCTCTCTCTCTCTCACAAAAATAAAACCTTAAAAAAAAAGAAGAGCCTCATCAGCAATATAGTAAGATTATAGACAAATATCCCTTATAAATACAAATAAAAAATTTAAAAAGAAATTTCAAAAGTTATCAAACCATATCTATTAATATATAGTAAGAATAATACACTATGACCAAGTGGAATTTATCTGAGATATATAAATTTGGTTTCATGCAAACTGAAGTCGCCACATTAATGGACAAGTGAAGTATATCTCAATTTTTTTTTATTAGCATATAATGTATTATTTGTTTCAGGGGTATAGGTCTGTAAATCATCAGTCTTATACAATTCACAGCATTCACCATAGCATATAACCTCCCCAAGGTCTCAATTTTTAAGAATAAAGAAAATAGGGGCGCCTGGGTGGCTCAGTTGGTGAAGCGACTGCCTTCGGCTCAGGTCATGATCTCGGAGACCCGGGATCGAGCCCCACATTGGGCTCCCTGCTCAGCGGGAAGCCTGCTTCTCCCTCTCTCACTCCCCCTGCTTGTGTTCCCTCTCTGGCTGTGTTTTCTCTGTCAAATAAACAAAATCTTAAAAAAAAAATAAATAAATAAAATAATAAAGAACAGACACCAATGAAATATGAAATAGAAGAAAAACTGAGAAAAAACATTGATGAAATCAGATATAAAGGGGAAAAGTCATGATTCTCTCCACAGATACAGAAGAAAAATTTTATATAATTCAATATAAATCCATTATAAAAACCATTATTCATTATAAAAACCAAATTCATTATAAAAACTCTGAGCAAACCAGAATAAGAAATGAATGTTTTTCTTCAATTGGAAAAAAGGTGCTAACTTTTCTGAAGAAAAGACAGAAGACACAGACAATAAAATAGTATCTTTAATTACTAAAAGTAATTCCCCAAACCTAAAACTTTGTAATTGCAAACAGTCTTCAAAAATAAAGATGAAATAAGCATGTTCCCAAAAAAACAAAAGCAAGATGAATGCATTGCCAGGACCTGCACTGAAAGAAATAAGAATTTCTTTCAGCAGAAGGAAAATTATCTTAAAAAGAAGTATCAAAATGAAGGAAGCTTATTGGTGAATTTTACCTCAATAAAGCAGGGGAAAACAATTGTGAATGGGTATGCAATTAAAAAATGAGGGAGCAGGGCGTCTAGGGGCTCAGTCAGCTAAGCATCTATCTACCTTCAACTCAGTCATGATTCTGGCTCTGATCCCTGAGTCCTGGGATAAACCCTGGCATTGTGTTGGGCTCCCTGCTCAGCAGGGAGTCTGCTTCTCCCTCTGGCCTTCCACCTTCTCAAGTACACAGGTACTCCCTCTCTCACTCTTTTTCTTTCAAATAACAAAATCTTTAAAAAAAAATGCAGGAAGCAATACGAAAAAATAGAGAAGTTAAATATGTACGTAATTTAAATGAATCTTGACTATACAAAACAATGAAAGCAGTAATTTGTGGGATTAAAATATATGTATTGTATTAAAGAGATAAAAAAAATTCTAAGGATGAATGTTCCTCTATCACCAGAGTAGGAACAGTAGAAGAAAACAGTAGATAAAAAATTAAATATGGTAAATGTCTATTTAGAGAAAAAAGAATATAAGTTGCTCAAATAGAAAAGAGCTAGATGGCAGATAGAAATCCAATTATATTGCCAGCGATATTAAATGCAAACATATTATTCTAATTAAAAGAATGTTATAATGAATTCATTTTAAAAAGGAATTTATATGCATTTTAAATATAACAGTTTGAAAGTAAAGTTGAAAGCTTGTTAATGATACATGGGTCAAAGAATGTATCAGAACAGAAGTAGAAAATATTCTGAAGGGTGCCTGGGTGGCTTAGTCATTGAGCATCTGACTTCGGCTTAGGTCATGATCCCAGAGTCCTGGATTTGAGCCCCGGCAGGAAGCCTGCTTCTCCCTCACTCACTCCCCCTGCTTTTGTTCCCTCTCTTGCTGTGTCTCTCTGTCAGATAAATAAATAAAATCTTAAAAAAAAAAAGGAAAGAAAGGAAATATTCAAAGTTCATGATAAAAAGGATATGACATATCAAAAATTGTGGGGTACAGTTAAAGAAGTACTTACACAAAAATAAGCCTGAAATGCATATTTTTTCAAAGAAAGTCTGAAAATTAATAATCTAAACTAGCTCAAGAAACAAGTAACAGTGATGATACAAGTTTTAAATTGAAAAGAAAGAAAAAGCAAAACAGAAAGAAGAAAAGAAATAATAAGGAACAGACTAAATGCAACAGGAAACAAAAGTACTAAAAAGAAAGATCTACACAGCCCAAAAGATGATTCACTCAGAGAAGATAAAATTGACAAATCCTTAGGGCAAAACTAATCAAGAAAAAAATTTATAAAACACAAAAAGTCAATATTAGGAAAAAGAGAACATCACTACACACTCTATAAACATTAGACATATAACTAGAGCTATTATGAACTATATGCCAATAATTTGATATTTTAGATAAGATGGACAAACTTCATGAAAAATTAACAAAGCTGACATAAGAAAAAATAGAAAATCTGAATATACCTGTAGCTATTAAAATGGGATATTATCAAACACCTTTACACAATAAAACTGCAGGCCCAGATAACTTCTCCCAAACATTAAAAGGAAAAAAAATATTTACACAAAACAAAAAAATAAGTGCATTTATCAATTCATTTACCATGACAAGCATACTATAAGAACTTGACAAATTATTACAATAAAGAAATATAGAGCATCTTTAACATATAAGGACAAATCCTTTAAAAATTAGCAAGTAAAATTTAGTGATATATCAAAAGGATGTATCATCAGGACCAATTCATTGTAGAATTGAAATGGTGATTTAACATTGAAATATCAATCCTTAAAATACATTCCATTAATAGAAAAAATATTAAAATTATATTAATAGAAAAAATATACTTTTTGATAGTGACATACAAACATTTAATAAATTAAAAGGCCATTCATAAAAACCAGGAGTACAAAGGAACTTCTTTATTTGTTAAGGAGAATCTATAAAAACCCAAAAGCAAACATATTAAATAATGGAACATAAGAAATGTCCATCATTATACTTTTATGAATTATTGAACAAAAAGTCACTACAACAAGATAAGAAAAAAATCGAAGGCCTACAAACTGAAGGGGAGAAGGAGAAACTGTTCCTATCTGTAAATAATAAAATTATACTCAAAGAAATTGGAAAAAAAACCCTACAGATTAACTTCTAAAATTAATAGCAAGGTCACTGGAAACAAGGTCAATATTAAAAAATTAATTGTATTTCTATAGAATAGCATCCAGAAGAAAATGAAAATTTAAAAACAGTAACATTCAGAATACCACTAAATAATAAATAGGAAAAATCTAAGATGTGCAATAACTCTTTAAGAAACTATAAAAATGAGAGAAAATACATAATATCTAAATAAATGATGATACACCATGTCCATAGATAGAACACTCAATTTTATTAAATACCCATTTTCCCCAAACTGAACTATATTCTAGGTAACTCCAATCAAAATTCAAAAGCGAGAGAGAGAGTGTTTGTGTGTATGCAAGTGCACGTGTATGTAAACTGGCAGGCTGATTATAAAATTCACTTGGAAATCCAAAGGGGCCAAAAGAGCCAAGATAATACTAAAGATCAAAGGCATAAATAAATAAAATGGAAACCCACACTATCAAATATTGACTTATGATAAAGCTAGTAATTAAGATGAATTGACAGAACAACTCATGTAATAGAATAGTAAGCTCAAAAACAGATCCATATACACACCCAGTCCTAGAAAGTCAACAGGATTTCCATATGAAACAAATAAATTATGGCCATTCCCTTACAACATACCCAAAATTCTAGGCAGAATGAAGATCGAAATGTAAATGGGAAAATACTAAAGTCTGCTATTGATTGATTGATTGATATTCTTCACAGTATAATTAAGCTTTTAAAAGAAAACATAAGGGAACATCTCATGGCCTTCCAATTAGTGAAGATTTTCTTAAAAGGCCACAGTTAGTAGTAACCAAGGCCACAGAAAGTAGTGACCATATATATCTTTATATATACAGATATATAAATTAGATTTTTATAAAGAACTTCTTTTTGTCTAAAGACACCACTGAGACAGTGACAAGGCAAGTCACAGAGTAAAAGATAATGCACAAAGAATTTACACACAATGTATAGAAAGAACTGCAAAATCTGTTAGGGAAAAAAAAAGACAACCTAATAGAAAGAAAACATATAAACAGGTGCTTAACTTCATTCATTACTACAGAAATTATAATTAAAACCCCAATGTAATTCTCCTCAGTATGGCTAAACTGAAAAAAACAATAACAAGTATTGCTGGGAAAGAGAAAAGCAGGAATTCTCATATATTGCAGTAAACAAGATAATAAAGATAGCATTGATCAGATTTACCCAGCAAAAGACATGATGCCAATGGGAACTTAGGGGAAAAGAAAGAAAAGAACCAAAGAGCAGTAGGATACTACATGGGGTGCCTGGGTGGCTCAGTTGGTAAACGTCTGCTTTCAACTCAGGTCATGATCCCAGGGTCCTGGGATAGACCCCCCCCACATCAGGCTCCCTGCTCAGTAGGGAGTCTGTTTCTCCCTCACCTCTTCCCCCTGCTTGTGTTCCCTCTCACACTAGGGTCTCTCACTGTCAAATTAATAAATTAAATCTTTAGGAAAAGAAAATTAAAAAAGGATACTACAGATGTTCGTGGTTACTGAATTGCTGGGTAAGTCTCCTTGCAGCCCTGGTGATACAACCTATAGCAAGAAACTACAGACCATCTCATTTCTACCTTACTCAGCTACTACATGTTGATGAAATCCAAATGCTATATAACACACACAAACACTGAATGTACTACATAAAAATCTAAACACTCTGAACCAGTATAATTCAATGGTGCACCTTTGCCTCTTTCTTCTGTAGAGTCTATGGGGAAGCTGAATATTATTTTAGCTCTATTAGGTTGTGCCTTCAATTTCTTGTCCTGGTACAATGTTAACAAGTATTTCAATATTTTAAAATGTTTTTCTATGTTTCCAGAAAGAAACTAAATAAAAACTATTCAAAGTCTTATCTGGCTAGAAGTGGCAAGTATTACCTTGCAAATGGAAGACGCATCAACTTGCACTGTTTACTGATCCGTTTCTTCTTGCTAGTTGGCAGTAGAAAGGGACTCTGATGAAACTTTTTAAAAAGGATAAGGAAAATGAAAAGGGAAAATAATTTCTAATCTCATTGTTATTAAAGCACCAAATTATACAAGTATACCAATAGTAATAGAACAATTCTTGCATTAGTCCTCAATAGTCAAATAATAATGTGATAAGGTTAAACACAGTTCATCTTTTATCATGCCCCCCAAATAATTATTACTAATATTTTGGTATGTAAGCTCCCAAACTGTCTTCTCTGCATATAAACCCAGAATAGTTAAAACAACTTTGAAAAAGAAGAACAAAGTTGGAGGGTTGTGATAATTGAGATAGTTTAGTATTAGCATACAAATAGATCAATGAAATACAACAGAGTCCAGAAACAAGACCCACATACATTGGGTAAATTAATTTTTGACAAAGGTGCAAAAGCCAAATGGGGAGCCTAGATATCCATACTCACCAGGCTATTAACAAGGCCAACTCTCCTCCAAACCAGTGATACTTTCCAAAAAGGACAAGAAGAGAGGAAGGACAGCCCCGTGGTAATGAGGACACCCCCTGCATCACCAATGTCTGTGGAGAACACACAGGACTCTAGACTTCCATTCTTACTTGGTAATAACAAGGAGCCCCACTTCCTCTCCTCTATGGTGGTGACAGAAGAGGTCTAACAGAAAGTCAGCGTTTTCACCAATCTTCAATTGTAACGACCTCCCCCTTCATAATTCCTGCAATCCTGCTGTCAGTGGAGGCCAGAAAGTCATAGGGCACTCCTCTCTGTCCCAGCCAGGGTAGTGTCAGCCTGAATTCCCAGTTCTACCCTTCCAGGGTGACAACAGAAGTTGAGTAGAGAACCTAAACTTTGACCCTCTCCATCTTGGCAGGAGGTGGCACTTTGCCACTGGAATGATGTCAGAGGGAGCCTGCTAAAATAAAAGGTTTAAGTAAGAGCTGGAGATTCTTAATATCCAAATGTCCAAGATATAATACAACTTATCACACCAAGAATTAGGAAAAGGTCTAAATTTGAAAATACTAAACATGAACACGAAAAGACAATCAAGACACCAACACCAAGATGACACTGATGCTGGAATTATCTAACAAGGATTTTAAAGCAGCCATCATAAAAATGCTGTATAACCAATCACTAACATGCTTAAATGAAAAAATAGAAAATCTCATCAAAGAAACAGAAAGTCTCAGCAAGTAAAGAGAACACATAAAGAAGAATCAAATGGGAATTCAGAACTGGAAAATAAAATAACCAAAATAAAATAAATTAAAAATTGCATCAGTATGGATGGGACTGGAGGAGATTATGCTAAATGAAATAAGTCAAGCAGAGAAAGTCAATTACCCTATGGTTTCACTTACTAGTGGAACATAAGGAATAGAATGGAGGACATTAAGAGAAGGGAAAAAAATGAAGGGGGAGAAATCAGAGGAGGAGATGGA
Source organism: Spilogale gracilis (assembly GCA_004023965.1). Taxonomy (NCBI): domain Eukaryota; kingdom Metazoa; phylum Chordata; class Mammalia; order Carnivora; family Mephitidae; genus Spilogale; species Spilogale gracilis. Next base: position 86,321 of record PITA01006292.1, read on the forward strand.
CCATGAAATACTGTGAACTCTAAGAAACAAACTAAAGGTTTTAGAGGGGAGAAGGACAGGGAGATGGGTTGGCCCGGTGATGGGTATTAAGGAGGGCATGTATTGCATAGAGCACTGGGTGTTATATGTAAACAGTGCATCTTGGAATATTACATCAAAAACTAATGATGTACTGTATGGTGACTAACATAATAATAATAATAATAAAAAAAAACCTCAGTGAACTCAAAAACAAAAGTGGGGGAAATATGTGAACTTGAAGATAAAGCAACAAAAAGCACTAATCTGAGCAAGAGAGAAGAGACTGAGAAATAATTAAGAGATTCAGGGATTTATGGGACCATAACAAAAGATACAACACTCATGTCACTGAAGTCCCAGAAGGAGATAAAGAGGGTGGAAATGAAGAAGTTTTGGAGAAGTAATAGCTGAAAATGCCCCAAACTTGGCAAAAGAAACCAATCTGCATATTCAAGCTGAGTGAACCCCAAAAGGGATAAACTCTAAGAAATCCATGCGAGGATATATCAGGATCAAATTTCCCAAAACTAAAGACAAAAGTCTTCGAAGTAGTGTTGAAAAAATGGTACCTTCCTACGGAGTTAGGAATTAAAAAAATAAAGCAGCCATCTAACTCAGTTAAGGAAGTAACAATAAAATAAACTCATGAAAGAACAAATGACTTATCACTAAAGAAAGAAGCAAAAATTAATTAAGTTTGAAGCACCAAAATAGTAGAATTAAAAATTAAAACAAAACCCAGAAAATAGTTCTTTTAAAGGAAAAAAAAAAATAGAAAAAGCACAACTACCTAATCTACTGGGGCAAAAAAAGAAAGAAAAGTCCAAATACAAAAAATTAGTCAACTCAGAAAATTTTTAAAATGACAGAATATTTTGGCCAACTCTGTGCAAATCAATTTGAAAACATGAATGAAACAGTAATTTTCTAAGGAAATATAATTAAATAAAAATGACCACAAAAGAGAGAAATTTTCCCAAGAAAACCAATATCCACAGAAAAAATAAAGTGAACAAAGAACCTTTCCTACCAAAAAATACACAGGTTTCACAGAGGAATTCTAAAAGCACTTAAAGAAAAAACATTTCTAACACTGTATTATTTTTCTAAATCACAGGAAAAGGAGACATCCAACTTCTTTTTATGAGTTCCATATTTATAAGATTTTTAATCAATGTCTAAAGACTGTGCAAGAAGAAAACCTTACTTATGAATAGCAATTTAAAAATTCTTAACAAAATACTGGCAAAAGAAATTAAGGAACACAGTAACAAATCATTTTTTTTTTTAAAGATTTTATTTATTTATGTGACAGAGAGAAACACAGCCAGAGAAGGAACACAAGCAGGGGGAGTAAGAGAGGGAGAAGCAGGCTTCCTGGCGAGCAGGGAGCCCAATGCAGGGCTCGATCCCAGGTCTCTGGGATCATGATCTGAGCCGAAGGCAGTTGCTTAACTAACTGAGCCACCCAGGCGCCCCAGTAACAAATCATTTGATTTGAAATTTACTCCAGAACTGCAAAATTAGGAAAATTTGTAAATTTTCTACTACAAAAAATTGTAGTAAATTTGAAATTTACTCCAGAACTGCAAAATTAGGAAAGCTACTAAAATAAGTCATCATATTAATACATATAAAAAGATCATATGATTAAAACTAAAGATCTAAAAAAGTAATGTAAAATGCATTACTTTTTATCTAAAAAGCTAACTAACAGAAGTATTATAAGATAAATATGTACATTGGCCTTTAAAAAAAGGATCACTCTTAATGGGGAAGCACTACCCAATATTTTATTAAAGCTTATTGCTTTCTAGTATGTTCTGGACATTGGTATGGTACAGACAAAAGTCCTATACTCAAGAACCTATGTTCTGGTGAGATGAATAATAAAATTGAGTAAAATTATATGTAATATAGGGTTAAGTGATAAGGAGAAAAGTTAAGGCAAGAAAAGCAGAATATGAAATGTTGGGACAGGGGTGGTAGTAGTCAATGAGGTGAGAAAAAGAACATGAGTTTCAATTTTCAGAGGGTAATGGGCAATAGATGACAGGGGAAGCCACTGGAGAGTTTTCAGCAAAGGCTAATGTTTCAATGGGCTCTCTCTTGCTGCTATGCTGAGAAGAGAATATAGAGGCAAGGCGGGAGCAAGAAGCACAAGTTGGGTGGCTCAGTTGATTAGGCGACTGCCTTCGGCTCAAGTCATGATCCCGGAGACCCGGAATCGAGTCCCACATCAGGCTCCCTGCTCGGCAGGAAGCTTGTTTCTCCCTCTCTCACTCCCCCTGCTTGTGTTCCCTCTCTGGATGTGTTTCGTCAAATAAATAAAATCTTAAAAAAAAAAAAGAAGCACAAGTTGGGATGCCACTCCAAGAACTTGGGTAAAAGAAAACAGTGGCTTTTATGGGTGGTGAAAGTCAGGGTTATTAAGTGGTAAAACTCTGGACTGATTTTTAGGGCAGCACTAGAGGGATTTGCTAAAGGATTCAATGTGGGATATGAGGAAAAAAAGAAGAAAATAAAATTGCAATTACCTGAAATGAAGACCCCAAAAGGAACTGGTTTGGTGGCAAATGTAAAATTTAAGATGCCTCTTAGTCATCCAAAGAGAAATGCCAAATAGGTAGCTGGCTAGGTATTGTCTGGAGTTCAAAGGAGATGGCTAGGCTACAGGTGCAAATCTGGGAGTCATGAGTATTTAAAAACAATTAAATCCATGAGAATGGATGAATCATTTAGGGAACAAGTGTATCTAGAAGAGAGAAGTACAAGACCTGAGTTCTGGGGTACTCAAAATTTAGCAGCGGAAAAAGAAAGAGGAACCAGCAAACAGACTGAGAAAGAACAATCAGAGAGATAGGAAGAAATTTAGGAAGAGTGTAGTATTGTAGAAGTCACATGAAGGCCAATATAAGGACCAAGAACTATCTAGAGGTTTGGTAATGTGGAGATAAATTTTCAGGAGAGCACTTTTAGTAGAGTGGTGGTTAAATCCCAACTGGTATGGGTGTAAGAGAAACTGGGGACAGTGTAAACAATTCTCTCAAATAGTTTTGTTGTAATGGTGAAAAATGTGAGTAGCTGGGGGTGGGGGATCTGAGTACAAAGTTTCATTTTTGCTTTGTTTTTAAAGATGGGAGATAGGACATAACTTTTTTTGCATCTGTATGGAAATAATCCAGAAGGGAGGGGAAAATTAATAATGCAAGAGGAAAAGGCACTCTTCACTAATGTCAAGCCAATAGCAAGAGACAACCCAAGTGTCCAACCCAGAGCTTAGTTAAATAGATTAAACGTCCATTCTAGTTCTATCCTAAATAGCACTAAAAAAAGAATGAAGAAGCATTCCTAGTAATCATATGGAGAGATCTTCAAGATATGTCACATTAAAAAAAGTAAGGCATAGTACAATTAGGGCTAGTATATTACCTTTTGTATACTAAAGAAAATACATTTATGTTTTTGTTTTAATATAAAGAAACAAAGCAGTTACCTGTATGAGGTGTGGGGAGAAAAAAGGAGAAAGAAGAAAGTAGCTGAAAGCGGAACAAAAGCACATACGAGCCTTCTTTCTATATTTCGCTATATTGTTCTGATATTAGAATGTCTACATTCCCCAACATCCTCTCCCCCAACTAAAAAGAAATGGAACTGCAAAACTCGAAATATGATATGCAAAAGTTAGTCTGTTAAGTCCAAGAAAGCAGACACCAAAGTTGTATGCTGTCCCATCATCCTCCAGCTTCTGTATCTACTCTCTTTTACCTCTCCTAAATCCAGATGCTGATCTCAGTCCTCTTCAAGTTCTCCAAAGAGAACCACACAAAAAGCATCTGGGAACAAAGTTGACTTTACTGAAGACTTTGTTTTAAAGAATCAGTGGAAGGAAGAAGCTTTATATCACATAACTTACAATAAACAGTTGAGCAATGTTTTTAGGGCTAACTGCTCTCCACAATTCTTCCAGGTCTCACTAACTAATTAGCTTCTTTCTTTTATTCTCCAAGTCAATTCTTGTACTAACTCTAGACTCTACCACAGCTATATCTAATTCTAGTCTTAGTAATTTATTTGGCACAATTCAATTCAGCCCTGCAAACTGATCAGCAAAACAGAATTCCCTCCCTGACTTTCCTTGCCCACCCAACCCATCCACCCACTGAATGTCATCTCTTCTCCTTAGAGAGTACTAAATATATAAGGTACATCTCTGCTCACTGGTTGTACTAGGTTTCAAATTCCCAATAACGGTAGAAGCCACATGTGAACATTATGCTACAGGGACATTTATACAAATTCTTTCCTTATCCAATTGTGGATTAAGTTAGGTGAGAAAGTACACACTCTCTAGAGAGCTTTTATAAAACTGACCAAGCAGTTAAACACGGATCACATAGGTTGAAAGAGTTCCTACCTTTTTACTATAAAGACTATCTACGGGCCCTAAGTTATTTTTAAAAGTTTTTAAAAGGAGAGATTTGCAGAAAATTTAGAAAACACAGGAAGATACAGACACAGTAATAAAAAAGTAATTATAGCTAAAATTTATTGCAGTCTTCGTATTGCCAGGACACATGCTTCGAAGTTTAGTAATTATAGTAATTCTCTGTAGCTATACTACCATTATCTACATCACACAGGACACCAAGGTTCAAAGAGTTAAAGGTCAAGGTCACAGTACCAGGAAGTAACAGACCTGGGATCTAAATATAGGCAATTCCATTTAAAAGCTGCCCTCTAGGGGTGCCAGGGTGGCTCAGTCCTTAAGCATCTGCCTTCAGCTTAGGTCATGATCCAGGAGTCCTGGGATGGCCCGCAATAAGTCCTCAATGGAGCCCCGCATGAAGCCCCACATCGGGCTCCTTGTTCAGTGGGAAGCCTCCTTCTCCCTCTCTCACTACTCCCGCTTGTGTTCCTGCTCTCATGTGCTCTCTCTCTAATAAATAAACAAAATCTTTTTAAAAAAATAAAAATAAAAAATAAAAGCTGCCCTCTAAAGCACTAAACTGCCTCTAGAATCTACCAAGAAATTTACCTAAAATTGGGACTTCACTAACCTTTCTTCAGTTTATTTATTATGCAGATTTTGCCTTCTTATTTGTTATTAATTCCCAGCATTTATTTTCCCTATTTAGATAATTGAGTTAATTTCACTAATATTCAGCCCTTTTCCTTTCCTGATTTTTCTGGTGATTTGATTTTCCTCATGATAGACTATAAAAGCTATTTAACTATTAATAGTAATATATTAATAAATTAATATAATTTTCCCAGTCTGCCACTAGCCTTTAATTTGTATGATTTTTAGCCTTCTAAAAAAAAATATATATATATTTTTTTTTTTCAGAAAAATCCATCAATAGCTTCCTTTATGGCTTCTGTCTTTGTTTCTAGGTATAGAAAGTCCTCTCCTACCTAACATGAATTTATCTGTAATTTCTTCTTTATATATTCCTTTTATTTAAATCCATCTAAAATTTATTTTAGAGAATGAATAGTAGGATCTCCCTCTATTTCCCCCCATTTTTCAACTATACTTACCATTTTTTAATAATACAAAATTTTTTTTTTAAGGTTTTTTTTGTTTGACAAAGAGAAACACAGCTAGAGAGGGAACACAAGCAGGGGGAGTAAGTGAGGGAGAAGTAGGCTTCCTGCTGAGCAGGGAACCCGAAGCAGGACTCAGTCCCGGGACTCCAGGATCATGACCTGAGCTGAAGTCAGACAACTGAGCCACCCAGGCGCCCCAATAATACAAATTCTTTCCTAATTTGAAGTAGTACCTTTCTATGGATGTCTTCTATGTTTTTTAGTGGTTTAGGGGCCACTGTACTATCTAATCCTGTTTTCTAACCAAAGTCTAATTTTTATATAAAAATTTCAATAACCAATTATACCAAATGATAATATGCTATTAGCTAGTTAAAACTGATATTATCACCATTTTTTTCACAAAGTTTAAAATATGAATCTCCAACCCTGATGCTACTGAATCTCAATTATCCTTAGTAATGCTTAAAAAATTACACTACTTACACATAAACCCTACTTACCTCCGAAAGAGTGCTCATTTCAATTGCAGTTATCAAGCTATTGTTCATGAGTGCTTCTATTTCTATAAGCTTCTTATTCTGTATGTGTAAAATAAAGACCCTTTTAATCAATTAAGATTCATACCTTTATAGAGATATCATCAGCTGAGAAGACTTAAAAATAACTGAGATTGAATTGAACTAAAAAGGTGCTACATTCTATAGTTCAAATAGCACCTCCCCATACACACATACACAGACACACCCACCCCTTGATTGCTTTTGAGCTCTCAGTTATAAATTTTCCTACAAACACTTCTCTATCTTCTCATAATAATACACCCCATGGAAAGTGAACATAGTTGGTCAGATAATTTAACACTCACGAAGAGATCAATTTTTCCACTATAAATTAATTTCTGCTCATTCAAAGTTAGCTCTATAGGTGCAGCCTAGCTGACTGTTGGCTCTTGCCGACCTGGCTGTGGATAAGAGCTGGAAGTTGCAAGGGAAAGCAGTGACTACAATCTTCATTCTATTTGGTATGTAGCCAGGGGAATGCTGAGGTTAAAAGAGGATAGAAACACTCTAGAAGGAACTCCCCTCCTTTCACTGGAAAAATTATGTCCATCTTCTTAAAATGTATTAATGCACCAAGGTTTGCTAATGATAAACAATTGAATGTTGATCAAGGTATTATACTGGCTTGTAGGGCCCCAAGTGCACACTCAGAATATAGAAACCTATCTTATTGCCCATTAACAGTTTGTTCATTAACAAGGCATACTCTTTCAGTAATTTTTTACAATGATTAGAGATTTGAAAAACACTTTTAGAGCTTCTATAATAATACAGTTAATAATTAGACTAAAATTCAGAATTCAAACAAAATTTAGTTTCCATACCAAATTATTTAGTTTAAGGCGAAGAAATGTGTTCTCAAAATTCAGTTTCTCCACTTCTTTTTGCAGTAGCGTTTTTTCAGTTGTAATTCTTCGAGAATTCTCTTTCTCTCTACTAAGAGCTTGAGCTAATGCCCTGTTGTTGTGCTTTAAAGAAATTTTGAAAACAGAAGAATTGTCTGTAAAAATAAAATTTTAAAGTTAATATTAAACTTACATCTTCATAAGTTTTCATATCCTTAATGAAACTATTTTAGGCACAATATATTCTAAGTTTTAACTAAAGGTTGGAAAACAATATAATGACAGTATAGATGTAGTTTTGAAAAAAATATATCCAGAGTTTGGATCTGCAAAAATAAAAGCTAGACAGAAGTGAAGAATAAAAGCGCTTGAGAATCTCAATACAGACTGTTGTGAATACAGAGTTAGGGATAAAAGACATCTAGGATAGACACAGTATCCTAGATAATTAGACCAATCATAAAAACTCCATCTTGACACCTGTTGCCGTACCTGCCTTCCTACTTTGGCTAGGAAGTAGAATGGTGAAGCTGATTCTGAAGCTCTAACTGGAGATATCTCATAGGTACTAGGGTAGCAATCTGGCAAAATTTAAAGCCAGTTTCTGTAACTCCAGAAAAGTAACAAATTAAAATTATCACTTAATGCTCCTAAAGTTCATTTCTCAAAGTCTTGAGTGAAAGGGAGCATACTTACTACAAGGTTAGACAGATCATCTAAACCCTATGGGATCTTCTACCTCCACTCTAAATATCCAGCTCTTATTTCTAGGCATTTATTGCGATCTAAACTTGACCTCTTCTCTTTACAAGCACTATGTAAATATGATTTAAATCAGAAATGTTTTGGTATTATTAGCAGAGAAATTTAATAGTGAATTCCTTGGTAGAGCTCACCTTAAATACAGTGTGTTCCCTCAGTACACAGAAAGCACACTTATATTTTCATAATTTTTATTTAAATTCCACTATTCAATAATGTATCCCACTGAATAGAAATATAGTTATCTATAAAAAGTAATATTTTTTAAATATTCAGGGAATATTTGGGCATCTAAAAAACAGGGTTCAAAAAAGTACTTTATCTCTGGCATAGAGAAAAGTAGTTTCAGAGAGCCACCTTTGACACAGCAAACAAAAATAGATTAGAACTGGTTTTGGATTTCCAGAGCTAAAGGATAATATTTTCCTGTTGCACTCCTCCAACAAGTACATTCCTTCACAATAATGGGTGTCCAATGGTCCTGCCCAACAGAACAGAAAACAGCACGGTGCGAGGGGGTCTAACATACCACATGGCCCTAGACACCAGGGGAGGAGCAACATTAAGATTTAAAGATACTCAGAAATTTCAGCTATTTCACAGGGCATGCGCAATTACCCTTCACGGGGCTATACCAGCCGGAAACCTCCCCCCACCAAAAGATGGGTACAAACCACTGAGATGGGGACACCTGGGTGGCTCAGTTGGTTGGGCGACTGCCTTCGGCTCGGGTCATGATCCCGGAGACCCGGGATCGAGTCCCACATCGGGCTCCCTGCTCCGCGGGAAGCCTGCTTCTCCCTCTCTCACTCCTCCTACTTGTGTTCCCTCTCTGGCTGTGTTTCTCGCTGTCAAATAAATAAAAATCTTAAAAAAAAAAACCACTGAGATAATTTTCAGAAGTGATGAGAATTTGTCTTGGCAGTTTTTCCCACTTCATTCCCCCCCCCCTTCTAAAATCTTAGTTCCATAATCCATGAAACCCTATCTCCAAAATGCTCAGTACCCTTATGAGCTTCGGCTATAGAAAATCACCCACTATAACACTCTATCTGGACCAACCACGTCTAGATCACCCATCATCCTCTTGCTACATACAGCATGCAATAACTATCTGTCACTTTTTTTAAGCTCTTTTCCAGAAATGTCACATTGGTGTTTTCCTTGCTGTGTAGAAGGTAGCTGCCTTAGGCTACCCCAGGCCTACTGCTGAAAATTCTGCTGTCACCACTGAAGGTAAATCATCATAACCACTCAACTCATAAGAGTTGAAGGATACAGGAAGGATTGAATAGACAAAAGGTATCACTTAACAAAAATAGCATTTTAGTCATTTCTATACTTGATAAAATAAAGTACCAAATACTATATCAATTCTCCAAGGGAAATAAAAATGTAAGCAAACTTTAAAACTAATGGCACTTACTTAATATTTTTGTTTTTATTTTTGAAGCAAGAGAAACATTCAGCTTCCCAGTCTTTGAAATTCTTTTGTCTTTCACATGTCTCTTAATTCCTGAAGCAAAAAGTGAGCCAGTGTCTACCCCTGGGTGCTCCATCACTGAAGTAAAAACAAAAAAAGAAAGAAATTAGAGTACTGATTGATGAAAGATAAAAGATTAACTGATAAATACATTCTAAAAGTTAACAGTCATGACTTAAGTGATATAATTTGTTTTTATATAAGTATTTACAAAACCCTTTGTATAAATCTGAAAGTATGCATATAGTCAAAAGTGGTTTAAATTAGTATCCAAAAAAGGTAAATGACTGTTTTTCATTCAAACCTATATTATTATATCGATGCCTCAGGAGCTAGGTTACGCACTGGGGACAGAAAACAAGATATGGCTGTAGGAGAATGCACAGTCATGGAATGTAGAGTCCAATATGAGTACAGATCTTATTTTGATACAAGAAGTGCAATCTTAGAGAATGCTCAGAACTGGTAAACCTAATCTTATGGGTCAGGGGGCTAGCTGGTTTGGAAGAGTAAGCAGGAAATCGTGAATGTGTCTATTTGTCCATTAGAGTTACCATCTATTGGACTCTAAAGTCTATGGGACCACTATGGGACCACTCTAAAGTCTAACAATGGAAAAAAGAAGATAATCACATTACCCTATGACATAAATAACTGATATAATACACAAGGCTAAAAGTAATTAACTCTTCCTAGGCAGAGGAAAAGGAACAGAAAAGGTTTTACTAAGAAGGTAGCTGAGATATGTACTTAGATAAGACCAACCTCTCAAAATTTCCATCCCCTCCCCAAGTCTCCTTGCCTTCAGCGTCAGAGATCTAGAAGAAACTCTGGTACCTGTGCCTGCCTACCTCCTAATACTCAGCCTCTCTCCATTACCTGTCTTAAGTCCACAGGACTAATCTCACTATCCTCTTTGCATCAATCACAGAATCTCCTGGCTCCCAGGTCACCTTCATCTCCCTCATCCTAACCCTCCTCCACCTCTGCAGTAGGCTAAAAAATGGTCTCCCAAAGAATCAGGTCCCAATTGCTGTCATGCTGAACTTTACGTGGAAAAGGGGTCTTTGCAGGTGTGGTTAAGTTGAACATCTTGTGATGGGGAGATTGTCCTGGATTATATCTAGTTAGGCCCCCCAACCCTCATTAGTGTCTCTATACTAAGTAGTACTACTTGAATAGCTAAACAGGGCATATCAAACTTAACCTGCCCAAACCTGTTTCTCTCAGAGAGACTTCTCTGTTTCAGTTAATGGTAACCCCATCCTAGTTGCTCTGGCCAAAAATCTCTCATATCCCAATCAACCTTCACAGTACATTAGATATCTGACCACTTCTCAGTACCCCCACTACTATCAGCCTAGACCAAGGCACTGACATGTCTCACTTGAATTCCTGTTATAGCCTCTTATCCTACTTCCACCGTTGCCCTCTCTACAGTGTTATTTATTGGTCTATACAATCTAAAACTCTCCAATGGTTCTCATTTCTCTCAGAATAAAAGCTGAAGTTCTTCAGTAGTCAAAAGTCCCTCCATCATCTGCTCTTCTTCCCACTTCTCCAATCTGAACTCTTCCTTTTGTCCCCTAGCCTATTCTTTCCAGGCCACACTGGCCACCAAGCTCTAAATGCTTGGTAAATGGCAGCCATTCTTCAGCGTCAGGTCCTTTGTATTGGTCATTCTCTCTACTGAGAAAGCTCTTCCTCCAGATAAGGAAATGGCTCATTCACTCTCCTCCAAGTCTTTCTTCAAATGTCATCTTTTCAATGAGGCCTTTCAAAACTGTAGCTCCTTTCCTTAGCATGTCTGATTACTCTTCTCTACACCCTTCTCTATTTTTCCCATAGCAATTAAATCACTATCTAATATAGTACAGAACTGACTTACTTCCTATCAACTAGAATTTAAGTTCCAGAAAGTCATGGATTTCTCTGTTTTATTCACTGATAAATTTCCCAGCTCACAGACGAGTGTCTAATAAATAACATGAACACAATAGATATTTATCAAATGAATAAATGTCTTAAAAACAAAGAATTTGTCAGGTATCAAGATTAGAAAGGGTATTCCAGGAAGAAGGAAAGGCATATGTAAATGCATGAAAATGGAACATTTAAGAAGATAGATACCAGTGTTCTTGATGCTAAAATGTTATTACCCTGTTTCTCTTAAGAGCAAACTCATTTAAAGAGTTGTCCATATTTGTCGTCTCCAGTTCATCCCCTCCCATTCCCTCTTGATCTACTCTAAACAAGTTGTTGCTCTCACCACTACCAAATGGAAATTGATCATTAGAGTCACTAAATTGAAATGTTGCTAAATCAGATATAGTAAAGATCCAGTTCTCAAATGATCTATGATTTTAATCATAATATTGACATCAGGTCATTCTCTTTGAAATACCTTTAGTGGGTTTCCAAAATACCACATTCTCCTGGATTTCTTTTGGCCTCAATGACCACTTTTTCTAAGTCTCTTCTGATGATTATCATTATCTATCTCCCTAACCTCTTAACATTGGAGTGCACTAGATCTCAATCCTTTGGTCTCATCTATTTTCTATGTACATATATTCCTATGAGGGTATCATCTACTGCTCTGGCTTTTAAATCTAAGTACCAATGACTTGTGAATTTATATCCCAAATCAACTCCAGACTTATTTATCCAACTGCCTACTCCTCATCTCTAACTTGGATATCTAAAACGTACCTCAAACTTAACATGTCCTAAACTCACGCCCCCAAACCTGCTCCACTGTGTCCTCTCCATCTCATTTAACAGCAACTCCATCCTTCCACTTGCTCAGCTTGGAAACATCTTTCTTTCACATTCCACATCCACTCTACCATCAGCCAGGCTGGCCTGACTTTCACATGTCCACATAGGCCACCTACCACTGTCACTCTGAAACAAGATGCCATTATCTCTCATGTACACTATTGCTGTAACTACCTAAACGGTGTCCCTGCTTCCACGTTCTTCTCCACTATCAATTCTCAACCTAGTAACCAAAATGATCCCTTTAAAACTTAATTTGTCACTCCTCTGTTAAAAACTCTCCAGTGGCTTTCTATCTCATTGGAGTAGAGTGGCCTATAAAGTACTACACAATTTGATACTTCTCCCCTTCTCAATTCCCCATCCAGTATCTCTCTGACCTCTTTCACCACTCTTCCTTTGCTCACTAAGCTCCAGCCACACTAGTTACCTTAGCATAACTCCACTGTAGAACCTTTATATTCCTTTTTCCCCCTTTGTTTCAACTCTTCTCCAAATAATCACAGGGTTTACTCACTGTCTTCAAGTCTTTACTCCAGAACAAACTGTTTAAAATTGCACATCTGACCCCATTTCACTTCCTATTACATTTTTTCTGTTGATTTACCAATGTCTAAGTCACATAATTTCCTTAATTAATTATCTGTCTTCTCCTACTAAAATGTATTTCATGAGGGCATAGATTTTTGTCGTTTGTTTGCTGCTGTACCCTTAGCTAGGAGTGCCTGGCACATAGTAGCTACTGCAAAAACATTTGCTGAAGAAAAGAACTATGGATAAATGGGAAGAAGTCTCAAATACTAAGAACTGACCACTACTGAAATGAGTCTCCTTTACAAATGTTGAGCAGATGCTGGGAGATGTCAAGCAAATAATGGGAAGATGGTTTTAAAAGAATGTTCTGCAATGGGGAAGAAGTTTAACTAGAAAACTTGAAACACTAAGGCTGAATGTTTCTTCTAAAAGTTTTTCCAAAAAGAAAAAAAAGTAAACTCAAAGATCACCACCATGGACAGAATGTAGGAATGTACAGAAACTCCAGACATATGGTTGCATCTCACACTCCTGAAGGGATGCTAACATAAAAATCTTGTCCATCTCCCAAAAAAATCTAGTCAGAAAGATCAAATCTCATTTTGCTAATTAGAAAACCACTACTGAACTGTCCTCCTCAGTAAGTTGTTTTTAGTTCCCTAACTTAATAAATGGCACTAGCAATCATTCATCCAAATGCTCAAGCCAGAAATCAGAGTCTTCCTTTTAACACTGCCCTGTCACTCTCCACATTAATAACCTCACCAAGTAACACTTTAAGAACCTAAGCCAAGCCACTGGAGTACCATTCAAGGGTGACTTACCATATACAGTGAGGTATTTTAAATAGCGGTTGGGATTGTGTTGGAAATCCGTGTTTCAATATTTCATAGCTGTGTTATCTTAACAACGCTAAGTCTCAACTTTCAGACTTAGAAAGAGAAAGTAAAGGCATCTCATTGTAGGGACTAACTGAACCAATGTATGCACAGTGCCTTGAACAGGACTTGGCACATAGCATACACTAATATGAGTTATTTATTAATTATTCTGCAGCTCTTGTCTGGCCATCATCCCGGCTAACTCTAAATCAGAAACACTAAGTTCCCAATCCGGGTCTCCTGATTTGGAATCTAGAAAAATCATCCTCCCTATTCCCCACCGAAATCCTACCTGCACATCAAGACCCAGTTCAAATTCTAAGTTTTTCCCCTGTCTTCCATCACCTATTCGCCTTCAGTCAGCCTTCCTTGTAAAAGAAAGCTCCAAAGGAGAGGGCTCCTTCAAGAACTTGGGTAAGCAGTCTCTTAACGTACATCCAGCGGTATTTATTAAGGGCTCACAATGAGGTAGAAAGCGTTCTTAAAAAGCAGAGAGTAGTGCGGTCACAAAGACAAAAATCCCTTCTTTCAAGAAGCTGACCTAACTGGCCGCTCGCCTCCTTCACCCAGTCGGGCGCAAAATCGAAGGGACTACAGGCAGCCAGTAAAATCCAAACCAGGGCTTCCCTCCTATCCCCCCACGAGTCCCTCCGAGCGGGCGCAAAGGCCGCAGCCGAAGATACCCGAGGGCGCAGGGTAGGCGGGACCACCGGCCGCGCAGGGCTCGCCGGACAAAAACTCTGGAGAGTAGCGCCGGGAGCTTTGGCCGGGAAAGGCACGATCTCATCAGAGAAAGGCCCCTCACTTACCGCTCTTTCGGCGTGGGGGTAACGACCACCCAGCTTCAGGAGCTCAGCGCCGGGGGCTGGGGCTTGGGTTTAAACTCCGCAACCGTTAGCGGTCAACACACCAACCAATCAGATCCCGAGGAGGCCGCGCAAAGGAGCGCGGTTACCAGGAAGTGAGAGAGAGGTGGAAGGGGCGGGACCTCGAGCTGAAGGACGGGGATGCGTGGCCAAGAGAGCTCCGGGCAATTCCAGAGAAAGAGGAATTGGTGACTTGGGCCTTGAGCAGTTTTCTGCCTGTTGATCCCTTGACCCAAAAGGAAACGTTCCTTTAGCAAAAATACCTTTATTGGATTTCTAAAAGGCTTGACAATCATCTTTGCATTATGATGGCAGGATTTTTATTTAGTTTTTACTTAAAAGCACACCCCATTTTTCTTCCAACTTGCTCAAGGAAAAGCAGCAATGAAATTCCCTTGAACACCCTGCATCTCATTTAGGTCTTATACAAATGGTTTGGTTCAGCTAAATGTACAAGAATGGTATTTTCTGTTATACAACAACTACATTAAAAAATATTATTCTCTTTATGTTCCAAGTTAATTAGCCTAGTTTTTCTCTTACAAGTAACTTTCATAATCTGTGGAAAAACTTGGAAAAACTATAATGAGAATAAAATTTCCCCTTTGTATGACATTAGACTTAAAAAACTGAAACTGAAAATATCTTCTTAAATCTCGATTTTAATAATTGGTTATAGAGTGGTACAGTCGACTTCATATTCATGTCAATGTTTTTGTTCATTTGGGGACATCTGAGAATCTCAAATTTCCATTGTACTTGAAAGAATCCAGAAAAATTACATAATCCATGATTCTGAGTTAGATCTTTTAGTTTAATATATTTCAAAATCGGTGACCAAAGAGATCTGGCTACATGAATCTTGTGTAAGTAGAAGAGTATTTATTGATTGGCCAGCTGCTAAAATTACAGTTTATAATTCCATAAAA
>PITA01006293.1:0-75326 GCA_004023965.1 Spilogale gracilis
CCCGGGGGCTGCCCGTGCACCGTACTTCCAGATCCGGGGACGGCCATGATGGACACCAAGCTGTGCAGGCAGCCCTGCTCCCGAATGAACCTGAGCTCCAGAGGGAGGTTTCCATGCCCTGCCCTTTGCAGGGAGCCCCCACTGCAGCCCTCCGTTGAATTCATTCACCTTGGGGTCAGAGGCTTAATCCTCCCCATGTCCAAGACTGGGGCCTGGTTCCAACACTGGCCTGTGCCAGACTTGTCCCCACCAGCTGCTTTCTTGGCCTCTTGGAGCCAGCTTGGTAATGAAGCCTCACCACACCGCTGGTGCCCTCCCTTATCTAGAAGGCTTAGAGAAGCCCCGCATTCTCGGCAGCGGTGCGATCACCCTCAAGGGGTGAAAATTGGTTCCTGTCGGCAGGAGGAGAAGCAAGAAAATCGTGCTGTGTGTTTATAGGTTTAAGGCACAGACATAGAGCCCACACATGTCCGCTACCCCATATACCTGGGCTATGAATGAGCTGTCACTACACACCTATCAGAACAGCGAAGACAGAGTAGCGCTAACACCACCTGCCAGCGAGGGCGCCAAGAAACTCGCCCGCCCGTGCGTGTCTGGTGGGAGTGCAACTCGGCAGGACAGTTTGGCGGTTTCTTTCAAAAGAAAAAAACCAAATGCACAACTACTGTAAGACCTAGCCATCGCACTCGGAGGTATTCCCAGATGAATGAAAACTTCTGTCCACATAAAAATCTATACAAGATTTTTGTTACTAGGTTTGTTGCTAGGTTGTTCCTAGTAGCTTCACCGGCAGCTGCCCAGACTGGAGGCACCCAGGAGGAGCCCCATACTAGGTTACGGGCTTAACAAACTGTTGTCCTTCCGCACCACGGAATATTACTCAGCAAAAAGGAATATTACTCAGCAATAAGGAGTGAACTACTGATAACATGTAGCAACTTGAATAGCTCTCCAGGGCATCATGGGGAGAGGGGGAGAAAAGGCCCATCTCATAAAGTAGTCACATACTGTTGATACCATTTACATAATCATCTCGAAACGATAAAATTAGAGAGACAGAGGGGCACCTGGGTGGCTCAGGTGGCTAAACGTCTGCCTTCAGCTCAGGTCACAATTCCAGGAGATCCCAGAGTCTGGGATCAAGCCCCACGTCGGGCTCTCTGCTCAGTGGAGAGTCTGCTTCTCCCTCTCCCTCTGATCCTCTCCCTTCTCGTGCTCTCTCACTCTCTCTCGCAAATAAATAAATAAAATCTTAATTTTTTTTTTAAAATTACAGAGACAGAAAATAGAACAGTGGTTGCCAGGGGTGTGGGTGACCACACAGGGACAGCCTGAGGGAGGTCTCCGGGGCAATGGAGCAGTCCTGTGTCTTGATTGTAGTGGTGGTTGGACAAATCCACACATGTGATAAAATGACACAAAACTACACACACACACACACACACACACACACACGCACGCACGCACACGGTACCAATGACGATTTTCTGGTTTTGGTGTTAGTCATGCTATTGGGGCATCACCTTGAACCTTGAGGGAAACTGGGGGAAAGATGCACAGGGCCTTTCTGCACTATCTTTGCAATTTTTTGTGTATCTAGAATTAATTTAGCATCAAACATTTTTAAAGAAATGCATTAGGGAGGGAATTGCAAGGGGCAAGGATGTCTAAAGAGCCTTCTTGAGAGGAGGGACAATCCTAGAAAAAGTGTGGAGGAGCCAAGAGTGACTTTTTACTAAAACACAATGGTTAAGAAAGCATTTGAGTTAAATATACCTGGGCTCAAAATCAGACACCCTTGCCCATGTGTTAGCCCCTCCTGGGGAGATATAACATTAACACTGAAGAGTAGACAACATGGTCTGAAGTTAATATACATGCATGTATTAATATTATGCACAATATTATATCATATATCATACTCTATAGGACAATGGGAAAAAAGGAAAAAAAAAGAGGGAAGTAGCAACAGTAATTCTGAGTGGCTGAACTGACAGTAATTCTCAGTCATTCCAGGAGGCACTTTGCTCTTATCATGTCGTTTCATGCTCGCGACGCCCCCCTGTAAGATGGGCGTTACTTATCCCCATTTTACAGATGGGAAAACTTTTGAAGATCATGGCAGTTAAGAAACCTGCCAAGGTCACGTGATCGATCGGTAGCAGAGCTGACGTTCAAATCCAGACCTGCCCCACTATGTGACTTTCATTTCCTTCTGTATGTTTTGTGTGTGTGTGTGTGTGTGTGTGTGTGTGTGCTCCAACTTTTGTGGGAACACATAATATTTATGCAGTCTGAAAAAGAAGGTAAATGTTTAGGGGAACCAGGGCCTGGTTCTACGAACATGTTCTTGGGGTGTTTCGCCCTGGATGGGTCGGCTGGCTGTGGAAGGATTTGTCACTTTCGCGGTAGCCCTCTGCTACACTGCCAAGCACAAGATGACTTTGAATACGTAGTCCTCTCACCAAACAGCTGGAGCCGACCTTCATTGAACATTTACTGTATGCCAGGCCCTGGGCTAGAGGCTCTGCACAAGATACCTCACACAGCTCCTATCACAACATGATAAACCATAACCCCAATATACAGGTCAGAAAACTGAGGCTCAGGCTAAGTAACCTGCCCCAAATCCCACCTCCAGAAAGTAGAGAGGGCCGGATCTGGACCCCGACTCCTCGGTCACCAGTGACCACCATAACATGAGGGCTTGACCTCCCACAGCTGCTCTGTGCAGAGCCAGCAAAGGTCCTCCTGCTCTGCCTCTTTCTTCCTGGACATCCGTGTCCCCTCAGTTCCCAAGTGACTCATGCGAGGCCATCCAATCACCAGGGTAACTGCCGTGGTGTCCGAGGTGGGATGTTTACCCAGGTATCTGGCTGGACCTCATCTCCCACCCTCTTGTAAGGATAAGGAAACTGAGGCTCCACATAGCAGTGTAAGGACAGGTTATAGATGCTGCACCTTGTTGGGAGCCCCCACAGACTGCCAATCCTCAATATTCGGAAGGCCAGGGGATTTGTGCAGGCTCCGAACTCCAGCTCAGACTGTTACACGGGTCCTCCTGTAGGCTCCTCTCCATTACTAGGCTCCACTCCCATAGGGTCACGGAAGGAAGGCTGCTCTTGGGGATGGGTCCTATGGGTCAGCCCTGGGCCTGGCTGTGAGACTCCCGGAGGCGGCTGAGCTGGCAGCAGAACGAGAAGGAGGGACACAGCCAGGAGCGTGTGCGCTCCAGCCGCACAGCTCCACGGCCCCTGATCCAGGAGGGTCTCCTTCATAGCACAAGCCTTCCTGATTGACGGAGGGGCTGAGAGGAAGGGGAAGAGAGGGAGCCAAGAGGGAAGCCAAAGCCCAAACTGGGGCTGGAGGCGGGGACCCAAGAGCCAGGCTGGAGGGGGACAGACAGATCAGAAGGGGGCCTGCAGCCTCGCAGGGCAAGCCAAAGCCCGGCTACTCTGTGCTGGGGCCTGGAGCGGGGGACGGTGCAGGGCCACCAGGAACCCTGCAGGGAGACCAGTGCTTGCAAATGTTCTTAGAAGAATTTAATGGTTTTCCTGATGGTGAGACTAAAGCACATTGATTATAGGAAAATTAGAAATTATAGCATCATTACAAAGAAAGGAAAAAGAACCCCTGATCTCACCATTATCTTTTGAATATTAAGTGAAAAGTCAATGTTTCTCCCCTCACACAATCCCAGTATCATTTGATTCATTTAGTCAACACGTATTCACTGAGTACATACTATGTATGTATGAACACTTACAAGATACGATCCTTGCCACGGGTGACTTACGTTCTAGGGGAACTAGCAGAAACATATACTAGATAATAAACATAGTAACTAGGTAAATATATAAAAAGGTTAGAAGATGTTAAGCGCTATGTAAAAGGAAATGCACAACAGGGTAAGGGGATCAGGAGTGTGGAGGGCAGGGGTGGGGAGTGACCTGCTCCCGCGTCCATGCTCTATGAGATGGCTTTATTCCCTGTAATGTGTATGGGAGCACAGTCATAGATAAATACTCCTCGGGGGATTTTTTTTCAACAAAAATGATTATACTTTTCCTCTTATTTCCAAACTTGCTCTTCTCCCCCCGCCCCCACCAGTATAACCCAGACATCATTCCACGCGTGGGCATCCCTCCTTTGTTCCCTTCAGTGCTGCCCGGTATCTCACCGTGTGGCACGCCATCACCTATTGAGCATGTCTGCTCCAAATGGTCCGTTGGTTTCTGGTCCTGAGCAGTTTGTTTTGTGGCGCTCAGGGGTGAGAAGGGGCATGTCCAGCACGAATATAAGAGAGGCCTGCCTTGTTGTTCTAAATGCCTGGGCCACAGAGGTGGGGCCCCCCTTCTAGCCCTCACGACGCTTCCTCTCACCCCAACTGACCCTGCTCCCTTCCTCCCCTTGAGACTCATCCCCGGCCTCCCCCTGGCTCCACGGGGAGGGGCGGGAGAGAGCTGCACCTGGATGGTGAGGCAGAGAGGCGGGTGTGCACATGTGCCCCTCGGTAGCCTGCCTCCTGGCACACCTCTGTGCTGCTCATCTCTGCACCAAGCCTGGGTCAGAGGACTAGCTTCTCTGCCCCCAATGTGTTCTCCTGTAAGCCTCAGGGACCTCGCTGGGCCGATGTTTCATTCTCTGGAGTCCCCAAAGGGCCCACCTGGCTGTGCAGAGCCCTCTAGGCTTCACCTGTACAAGCGGGGCCAGTTCCCACCCTCCTCACCCCTGCTCCACGGTGCCCCTGCCCTGACCTTTCCCGGTCCTTCTGATGCAGATGGCCAGTCAGGCTCATAAAGAAGCATTTGTGCTCACAGCCCTTGCAGAGGGCCCCACTGCACGCTGGGTGCTCAGAACCTGCATCGTAACCCCCTGAACCCCCACCCTATGTATCCCACACCCTGAGTCTCCAGTTTCTGCTTTGCAGAGGGCTGAGGCCACTCAACCAAACCCAGAGGGTAGAAACAAGCACCCACAATCTAGTTGCCCATGCCATCCCCCATAGGGGGCTCCTCGCTGGCCAGCTCACCCCAAGTACTTATGGTGCCCCTACCCCCCCCCCAGCACCTTCCTTTAAGTTAATTGTTTGCAAGTGACTCAGAGCAGCCTCCAAGCCTACCGATGCTCATTTAGGGAAGGGAAATTCAGTAGCCCACATAAAAACTGCTTTATTAAAGTGCAAAAATATTCCACCGACTGTATTCCTGCCATCTGTTTTGCTGGTAATTCTGAAAAGCGCCATTCTTTGTGCCTCTTGGGCCTTTGTCCTTTAAATACTCCAGAGGTGACTCCCTACTGGAGGCGCTGGTGAATGGGGCCTCCTCCGCTCCTCAGCCTCACCCCCTGACTCAGCCCTGGCAGAAGGATGGCATCCACAAGGATGCCCTTGTGCGGGGCCTGGAAAGACCTGAGAGGTCTGGCAACCTGAGAAGGAACGGCCAAGCCTGGGACCAGGAGCCTGGGCTCCAATCCTCGCTCAGACACCTGCAAGTCACCTCACCTCACCAACATGTACACCTGGAGAGTGGGGCGACAACGCCCACGTGGCGGCAGTCAGGAGGGTTCAGCTCAGCCCCACACACGAAGGCACCCAAGTCCGTCCCAGTCTTCTCCCCTCACCCCCTCCCCCCAGGCTAGAACGTATTGTCATGCTCTTCTTCCCCCACTTCTAACTTCTCCCTGGTCTTCAAATACACATGACTTTTTTATACCTCTGTGCCATGCCAGACCATCTGCCTGGACCACTCCTTCCTTCCCTTCTCTGCCTCACAAACTCCTACTCCTCCTGCAACGCCCAAATAAAATGACTTTTAACACCCGCCCCTCTCACCAAGTGGCACCAATACTAGGGCTGCATGTTCCCAGTTTAACATAATCACTATGCTCCTTGCCCCCAAGGGATGCAGCTCCTATATAGGCTGGGGCCTGGGTTCATGTCCATCCTGCTAAATCCCAGATTCCTGCACGACGCCTGGTCTTTTGTAGGGAGTAAAGTGAGCAGAACAAGGGCAAAGCGGATGTGGGCTTTGGGGTCAGATGTCCGTAGCTGGGGGACTATGGGCCATTTACATCACCTCCAGAGGTGTGAGCCCCTTTATCGCTAAAATGGAAATTAGAAATCTAGTACCTTCCCCATGCTGCTGCCAAGAGGATTCAGTGCTAACACTGAGATCCCTGGGTACAGTTTGGGGTATATATTCTCCAGTATTATTGGCAGTCAATGAAGGTGCTTTGAGAACTAAAGGGTGCCCCCCATTTCTAAGAGGTGATGGAGATGGGGACTCTAAGGGGACAGTCGTTTGGGGCAAGGCTCACATTGCAAAGAAGGGCTGTCTTCTCCAGGAGTGCTAGAGCATCTCGACCACACACCCATCTTACAGATAAAGAAACAAAGGCTTCAGAGAGGGTGGGCCATCAGCAGAACACTTAGCAGCAGAGGAGGGACTCCTGCTGAGATGCCTTCTCCCTGGCTTACTTATCTCATAGCCCCAGCCCCTCCCAGGTTTGGGGGAAGGGTGGAAGCAGGACTCGGAACAACATGCTGCAAACACAGAATGTAGATTGGGATTGTCTATGAATATGCGGTGACTCTTCTGAGTTATTTTGGCACTTCAGTCAGGCTGGAGAATGTATTCGTGTAGCTGTTCTCTTGGCTTAGGTGAGAAACATTTGCTATTCTTTGTCTTCTTTTTTTAATGGAAAAATGTTTACTTTTTATATATGCCACTTAACTTGGGCACCTTTCAACCTGAAAATGCCAGTTGTCTTTAACTTGAAGGAACTACTTCAAAACAGGGAATAAACCTACAGGTGATACCCCTAAATCCCATGTCCGCCCTCCTCCTCCAAAAAGAATTATGAAAGGAGGGAGGAAGGGAAGAGAGGGTTAGGAGAAATACTTTCTGGCTTCTGAGTCGGCTGCAGGAGCCTCTCCCGGGTGCTGCTGCCCGTGTGCCCGTGGAGGGAAGGGCTACTCACCTCTGACACCTGCAAGTGCGGCAGTGGGTCCCTGACCTCCTGAGCACACGGCAGGGCGAGACAAAGGGAAGGCCAGCACAGGGGGGGACTCAGATGCTGGGTGCTGTGGCCCAAAATGCACAGCTTCCTCTGGAAGTCCCAGAGCAGCGTGCTAGGACTCACGGAGGAAGGTGGGGCTGGGAGCCCCGGAGACAGGCAGCTGTGCTCCCATGCTCAGGGGGCACCTCTGCACAGAGCACTCTACACGCACATTCCCCTTAAAGTCTGGCTGTGGCTGCCAGCCCTTTTCTAAAATGCAGGAATTCCTTTTATACATGAAAATGCATCACAGACTACCCTCCACCCCCATAGTAGCTATGCTGGTAAAATCCATCGGTGGACAATAAGGGCCCAAAGCTGCTAGAAATTCAGCAGCCCTTTTTGGTTCCCCCTCGTTTTTCTAACATGGGTGACCTGTTGTTGCTTCAGCTCACGAACGGTGCTTGAGGGTATGATTGGACTGTGCACCCCTGAGCCCCAGGCCCACATCTGTTCATCCCTGGTGGGTGATAACGAGGGGCTGCACCCTCTCTCATACCTGGGCTGAGCACTGCCTTCTTTCCCGGGTGACCGATTAGAAGAGCTTCTCCCTCCAGGTGAGGCCCAGCCCCCTCCTCCTGCCCATCCTAATCCATCACCATTAACCTGCCCTGTTGCAGTGACAGCCCCCATGCCTTAAACAAGGGCCTGGGGCCAGCTCGGATGCGCCTGAACCCCGAACAGATCTGCCCAAGCTGCTTTCTACCATGAAGGTAACCTGTTGCTTTAAGGGTGTGTGTGGACGGATTCTCCCGTGAGTGTCCTCTGAGCTTTGCCATTAGCTTCTGTAAACATCTCAGCTTTGTAGAATGGGCCTTCTCCTGGACCATCCACTGTCTTGTTCTTTGTCACCTCAGCTTTTATTTGGAGCTCAGCTCAAGGGCCTTCTCCCCGAGAGCCTGTCCCTGATCACCCTTGACTAGAAAAGGCCCCAGCCAACCCCCAGTTCCTCTTTACCCTCTTGCCCTACTTTTGTTTTCTTCACAGAACTTCTCAATATCTGACATTATTTATCTGTTCCTCTTTTTGCCTGTCTATCCCCACCAGAGGGCACGCTCCCTGGGAGCAAGCACATTCCCACGGCAGAAGAAAGTGTGGCCTCTAGCAGGCTATAATTATAAATAACATAAATATATAAACATAGTGACACCCAGGATTACATAGCAAGTCGGCCGCAGAGCTGGAATTTGGGCCGTGGTCCCCCAGATGCCTGGCCCTCACCATGTTCTAACAGAGCAGGCAAGTGGTATCCCCAAGATTTGAACCCAGGACTACAAAGTCAACCTGCTTTACCTTCCCTCCTAAAACAGCTTCATGCTGTTTGGCCTATCCACTGGAGTATAAGTTCTAGAGACACGCCGTCCCTTATGGTAGCCACTAGCCGTGTGTGGCTATGGAAATGGAAATTAACATTAAATACGATGTAAAATTCAGTTCTACCTTCTGTCCCACAGGAAAGGACGAAGCCAGCAGTGTGGAGGTGACGTGGCCAGACGGCAGGATGGCAAGCCGGAATGTGGCCAGTGGGGAGATGAACTCTGTGCTGGAGATCCCCTACCCCCGGGATGAGGACAGGCTTCAGGACCCAGCCCCGCTGGAGGTGAGTGAGGGCACCTGAGCCTCAGAGCCAAAAAGGCAGCCCCCCATCTCGCCCCCCCAACCCCAGCCCACAGCTCCATGGGCGGCAGGTGGACTCTGGAATCTGCAGACTTTGTCCCTAGAATGGTGGAAATCTTCTCAGCAAAGAGCAGGCTTTGTGGTGATCCCTCCATTTGCAGTTTAGGTAGGGACTGGTTGTTAAAGAGGGGCAGGTTCTGTTAGGTGTCCCAGCTCAGACACAAGGATCCCCCAGGACAGAATGAGCAGGAGTCTGAACAGGATGTGCCCTTGTCCATCCCCCAGCCTCCTATTGTCAGTGTAAAGGGAAGGAGTCCTGGCAGGGAGGGGTTGCCCACAGGCCCAGAGCTATGAGCACCCCTCGTTCTGGGGTCAGGGGGATAGCCACTCTGTGGCTGTGAAGAGGAGGGAAACTGAGGTGGGATCTTCTTCACTCACTCTTGTCTCTGCTTCTGCCCTCGCTGCAGTGTGGCCAAGGATTCTCCCAGCAGGGAAATGGCCACTGCATGGGTGAGTTGCCTGCGGGCACCAGGGGATGGGGCAGAGGCCAGAATCACCCTGGGGAATGTCAGCCTAAGCCATGGCAGAGCTCAGATTGCAGAGCAGAGGAGAAAGGTGGGGAAGGAAAGGTGCTGCTTGTCCCCAGGGCTCCAGATGCCAAGACTCACCAAGGCGGGAGTGACGTTAGCGGCTGGCAGGCGGGATCACAGCGGCTCCGGGAACTGCGAGTGCTCCCTGCCGCCAGCGCGGTGAGAGCGGGCCCGGGGAGGAGACACATAAGCACCTACAGCGCTCGCAGGGAGACCTGGCTGCCAGGGCCAACGGTGGCCACGGGACATGCGCGTCTTCCACAGAGAGCTGGCGGCTTCAGCTTGGCCGGCAGGTGGGGCAGCAGGCTCAGGGGCTGCAGACATGGACGGGCATAGCCAAGGGCATTGCAGCAAGCCAGGCTGTGGCATATGGTCACGGAACAGAGGGAACGTTTTCGCCTCGGCCAGCAGCACTGGGGGACGGCACCACTGTGAGGGCCCGGTGACCTTCTGAAAGTCCTCCGAGGGCCTGGAGTGGCAGCCAGAAGGCCCAGCCTCTCAAAGACCCTCAGCCCAATACTTTCCATGTCAGTGACCAGCAGGGAGGGCCCAGATCAAGGAGCCCTCCCATCTCTAGACCCTCAGGGAGCACTATTCCCCAGTCTGCTGGGCACGTGCTCTCCCGAGTCCCAGGCCACTGGGTTTGCTACTGAGACTCAAGAGTCAACAAGACAGACACAGCCCCTGCCTTCCTGGAGCTTAGAGCCGGTGGGAGAGGCACACGGGTACACAGCGATGACCATGCAGTGCGGGCAGGTCTCGGGGGCGGTGGGGGTGCATGGGAGCCCAGAGGTGAGGTCCTATACCAGCTAGGGAGGGCCAGAGAAGGTGCCCCAGAGTAAACAGGTCTAAGCTGAGAACTGGGGTTGGTGGCGGGGAGTTTGCCAGGCAGGGAGAAGGGAGAAAGTGTTCAGGTGGAAGACGCCACATGGGCAAAGGACCACAGGTGAGAAAGTGGAGGAGGACAGCTCTAAGGGTGGCCTGGGAGGAAAAGAGTCCCTTCCAGTGGTCCTTGACCACTCTAAACAGATGGTACATGGACACAGAAATTCTAGCATCTGGCCTGAGCACCAGGGGGACACTGTGAGGTCACCCTTTAGGCTACCCCTTCCTTCTCGTCACCCAGCGGACATTTATGTGCCCATGCAGGGTGCTGGGGATGCAGGTCTCAAGCTCCCGCCCTGCAGAGACATTTATTCTCGTGATGGGACCACAAACCTGTGACCTGGCAGCCAGATGAGATGGGCTAAGAACCTTTAAGCAAGGTGTCTCTGGATACTGTTCCAGACAGACTGGTCAGGGAGAAGACCTTTGAGTTGAGACCCGAAGGACAAAGAGGTCCAGCCCCAGGAAGAGCTGAGGGAAGAGCAGGAACAAAGAGCGCAAAGCAGGAACAAGGCTTGGAGAGTGAAAGGAGTGGGGAGGAGGCCTGGAGACGGTGGGGGAGCCAGGCGCTAAGTCAGGGAGGGTCTCGAGGTGTCCTGATTTTGTTCCTAGGGCCCTTTGCAATTAAGCAGGAGAGCGGCATGGGTTGATTCATGTTTTCAGGTTGGCCTGAAGCTGAACTGCAAATGAGATTGGAGGGAAGTGTGGCAGCCAGGGCGCTAGTCCAGGGATGGCTGTGGACCTCCAGGCAGCAGGTGACACAGGCTGGGGATAGACTGTGGCAGAGGAGAAGGAGCTAGACCAACAGACGGGTATTAGGGAGGCAGAATGGCAGGATCTGTTGTGAAATTGCCTTCAGAGGTAAGGGAAGAGAAGGAAGTAGGCATCATTCCTATCTCTACTTGAGCAGCTGAGTGGATGATGGTGGTGTGACTGACTTAGGCGCAATGGGGTTGGGGACAGAAGACATTTGAGGGCTGGGGGATCTAGAGTTCCATTTTGGACCTACTGAGTGTGAGATGCATGTACGACTCACAAGTCTGGAGCCCCAGGGATGGGTTAGGGCCTGGAGATAGGAATCTGGAATCATCCATGTATGAAGGGACCACCTACAGAAAATGTGGGAGATAGAAGGTGCAGGATCAAGCCTGACAACCCCCAGTATGTAGAGGTCAAGTAGAGAACAAGTCAGCCAAAAGGACTACAGTGAGAAGTTGCGGCCTAGAGAGAAGGGCATGTCCAAGGTCACAGAGTGGGTGGGGCGAGGGGCTGAGCCAGAACCCACTGCCCCACACCTCCCCAGTAAGTGACTCCCCTCACCTCCTAGACACCAACGAATGCATCCAGTTCCCATTCGTGTGCCCTCGAGACAAGCCCGTGTGTGTCAACATGTACGGAAGTTACAGGTGCCGGACCAACAAGAGGTGCGGTCGGGGCTACGAGCCCAACGAGGACGGCACGGCCTGTGTGGGTGAGTAAGGCCCTGCCACAGTCCGGTAGGACACGAGGAAGTGGTCTTCTGCTGGGGAGCTCTGGGGAGGCCCCCGATCAAGGTCCCCATCTCCTGACTTCTCCTGGCTGGATGAAGTGTCCTTAGACCCCCGCTGGGTCTCCAAGGAAGACCATGACAGAGGTTTGGAGAAGGCCCACCACCACCTCTCCCCATCTGAAGGGTCCCTGGGGTACTGTGCCTCGGCCAGAGGAAATTTTTCTTATTTCCCCCCTTCTCACATTTCCTAAAACAAATGTTCCTACCTTAAGGTCAGCCCATCTTCTCCTACCAGGGATAGAAACTAGCTCCTACTACCCGTCTTTGTCTGAATTTCTGAACTGGTATTTGTCTTCTTCCTCCCAAATGCTTTCCCCCACCCCCATCCCACCCCAACCCCCTTTCTCTTTTTCCCATTTTCTCTCTCTTTCTCTCTCCCATCCTTTTTGCAGCTCAAGTGGCCTTTTTAGGTGGGTATCCTTCTGCTGCCTTTAGAATCTCTGAGCCTCTCTCTGGGGCCTCATATCTTTCTCTAGGCCTTGGACTTTGCCTTCAGTTATATGCACTTTAAATCCCATCAATAAAAGAAAAAAAGAAAGAAAAAAAACTAACAACCTTTGTGGAAAACTAAATCTCTCCCACTGCCTGTCTCTCTATCCACGCCCAGTAGATTCTGTCACGTGCTCCCTCTGAATGAACCGCAGGGGTGGCCATCTTTGAAAAGGGAAGTTTGGGATCTACTAATCTTTATGTAATCTTAGTTATTTGTGGAGCCTTTCTTTGCATGTTTTCTGAGGAAAACAGAAAAGGAAAGTCTCCCCTCCCGCCCCATCGACTCTCCCTCACTTCTTCAGAAGAATCATGATAGTCCTGTCATTTCCGTATTCTCCAAAGTCACAAGGACCCTATTTCGCCCTTAACAAAGATGGCTCCCAGGCAGTTGCTTGCTCGGTTGATTCAGTCATGTGATTGTGCCTGCTGGTTTCGCCTGTGCTGTTTCCGCTCTGCGCCCTGACTTCCCGTGGTAGAAAAAGACTTATTGGAGCTGGTGGTTATGATGGGAGGGGAAGGTGGACTTTTGGGACTCTTGATCAAAATGTTAAAGTTTGAATTTGCTAATCTTCCAGCCTTTTTCTGGAGAAATTATGCCAATAAACTCTCTGCTGGATATTTAGTGCCTAGCTGGTGAAAACAAAAATGTGTCTGGGGCAAGTAGATGCTGGTTGGAATGTTGAATTAGCGGTAGCCCTTACATCCTGGGGCGCCTGGAAAGCCAAGCACGAGACAGGGAAAGTATCTGCTCTGAGCATGAGCTGTGGTTTCGGACTGTGCACTACGGTTCACATTTGGGGGGCTGGAGTTTGGACCAGGCAAGGAATGTAGGATGAGCAAGGGGCAGCTTGTGGAGAGAATCTTCTGGGGTTTTTACCTGGAGGAAATTGTTTTTCTACACTGGGCCTCAATTTTCCTAATCTAAATAGCAAGAGATTTGGTCTATTATATCCCCAAAGTATATCTTTCCTTTCTAAGACCTTTTAGTGTGTGGCTAGACAGAGACATGGCTAGTCTCAAGCTACCCTGATTTCTAGAAAGAATCTGGTAGCTTGGTCTCTCTCCTCTGCTATATTGCTTAGAAACCTGGCAGCTTCTGCAGCCAGAGCACCCTTTGGGAACGATGTAACACCCCAGAACATGCTCACAAGCAGCCTCAGTAGTGAAAGCTTGTTATAAATCACAGATCTATTCTTCATGAGGAAAAGAAATTGTCCCAAGATGTAATAAAATCACACTTAAGAATGCAGCAAGCCTTTTAAAAACATATTTAACAAAAAAACCTACCATTTTCTAATATGATAATAATACTCCCAATAAATCATGAATATGAATTCCTCATAGCTAGTAATGTTTTTACACTCAGAACAGGAGCTTAAATGAAAAGTCTCAAAATAAAAACAGCTACATTTGCACAAGAAGACATACAACAACTTAAAAGCCGCTCCACCTCTGGGCAGCCACACTCCTATGTGCTCACGTGGAGGAAAGGCATGGAGATGAGGCCCAGAGAGATGAAGTGATCCCCCCAAGGTCACAGAGCCAGCTGGTTCCCAGAGAGGCTTGAGCCCTTTCCCAGCACACCGTCTTGTCCGAGGGCAATAGACAGCACTGTCATTGTTCAGACGATTCCCTAGTCATTCCGGAAGCTGCTGCCTTTTTCAAAATGAACAAGTAGATCTAAGATAGTAAGATATGTAAAAACCCAAACCCACAGAGGCAGTGGTTCCCAATGTCATGTTATGACAAGATAAGAGCGACAGGCTGCACACAACAGCACGACAAATAAGGGACAGGACAGCTAGTGAGACAGCCTGCCAAGGACATCAGAAAATTCAGGATGGCAGCAAACTTCAGCGGACTCTCTCTAAAGTAATAACCATGAACCCTTGCACAGCAAGTCTCTTGTAACAGGGTGTATTTGTGTCATTTTACCCTTCTTGGTGGTGGGGCCAGATGAGTTACCAAGAAGAATTCCAAATTCTCCCAGCTGTCAAGAGCACAACTATGATAGCCCAACTCCAGGGGAAGAAGGCTTACTTTGGATGTGATTCATTCATTCAACAAGTATTAGTTGAGTATGTGCCAGGTACTAAGCTAGGCTCTGGGCATACAACGGTGAGTAGAGATGACATGGTTACTGCCCCCACACCATCTTCCTCCAACCAGATGGAGGAGCCCAGTGCATAGGATGAGAGCAGGGCTTCCACGGGCTTTCTGGAAAATCAAACTAAATTCTTGGGTGGCTACACTGGAAAGCAAGCTCTTTGTATGTGTTCACTCATTCAAATATTCATTCAGTAAGCATTCTTTGAGAACCTCCTGTGTGACAAGCACTGGGTTCCTTCTGTGAGGAAAGTGACAAGGTCCAATGGGGGAGTCACGCCTCCCACCGCACGATGTTTGTGTTGAAAGAAATATGAGAAAACAAAGGTCAGGGAGGGACTGACCCAACTCAGCGTTACCTGCCCCCAAATAATAGAGCCTCTCCTGCGGGCCAGGAACCCAGGCTTTCTGAGCCAGGTGCCCCTAGTCCAGTACATTTGCTGGTCTGGGCTGAACTGGCCCCCGAGGCACACCAGGCTAGCCGAACACAGGATCACCACCCCTCCTTCTCCCAATTCCCCTTCCGCCGGTGCCCGCACATGCCTACACCCTGGCCTTCCCCTTCCGAGCACAGACAATTCAGACCTTTCTTTGTCCCTTAGCCCCACTCAGCCTCCTGACATCATCCTTGCCTTCTACTGGACTTGTGTTTGTAACAAAAATTGCAAATGGCTCCAGGGCTGACGAGAGGCATGGGCCTACAGGGGATCATATGAACATATGAACAGAGGAGTTGGGCCCCATCTGAGGCAGCCCGGGCTCACTCTGGCAATAATATTAATACCATGTTTATTATGCCCAAGAACACTCCTCTCCCTAGGAATGTACCCCTTCACATGCGGAGAAAAGCCACATTTAGTGAGCTTGGCGTGTCTGGGCCAGATCTAAGCTCTTTAGAAGAATCAGTGTGTGTAATCCTCACAATGGTCCCAAGTGGAAAGTACTGTAATGACCCCAGTTTTACAGAGAAGCTAAATGGCTTGTCTGGCTCACACAGCTGGGACAGAGGAAGGACTCCATCAGAGCGGTCTGGCCCCCAGCCTGAGCTCTTAACATGGATGTTTCCTTCCCACTCCACGGCGGGGAATGGGGAGTGGTGGCATGCTAGCCAGTCATCCGTGCTTCCCAGGGGCAGGGAATGGGTTGGGAAGAAGGGAATGGAGTCCTCGAAGAGCCCAGGATCTGTGATAGTCACGGCAGAGTCACACTCTGGCTGCAAGAAGAGGCGGCAGTGTCCAGCCCAGGGCCCCTCACCAGCCGGTGTTGCCGGCCTCAGCAAATGCAGAGCCGTGAATCCCCTACACAGCTTCTTCACGCTTCTACTCCATCGCCAGCCCTGCTCTGGGGAGGTGCCATTCTGAGGGCCAAGAGTCTGATTATACGTCACTCTGGCTGCTATGGCCCCCTCCCAGGGTCTGGGCATCACACCCTGACCGGCACCACAGGACTGTGACCCAACAGGAACTCCACTCCAGCCTCCCAAGCAGGGCTGTTGGTCATGTCTCCAGAGCCCCCATGGAGACAGGAAGGCGAACTCTCCATTTGCTCACGGAGCCAGCTGGGTTTTTCCAGCAGATTCTGCGTGATAACCCCCCAGACCGCCAGACCCGGAGGCAAGCCAAGTCCCTTCCCTTCTCTCCCTCCCTGGGCTCAGCCACATCTCTCTCACCTTCACTGTGGGCCTGAACCCCAGCCACATCCTGTCGGGCCTGATGTAGTGTCTCCTTAGCAACAGACACATCCCAGAAGAGGAAGGAGGAGGTGAGAGCGCCGGCTAGTTAACGCCACGGATCATGCCAAGCCCTCTTTCCGCCGCCATCCTCCTAGGGAACTGGCCTCGAACAGCGAAGTGGTCTAAGAGTAGACCCTGAGAGAAAAATGAGAAACAAGAAGAGGGGGAAAAACCCTCCTCGGGGGAAGGAGCTAACATGTATGGAACGCCTATCGTATGGCAAGAACTTGACATGGATGGCCCCTGGACTCCCCACACCCACACTATGGGATAAATGTTGCTTGTCTGTTTTCTCACCAAAGAAGCAAGGCTCACAAAGAACAAGTTCCCCAAGGTCCCAGAGCTGGTTAAGCAGCAAAAGCGGTGATTCAGACTGGCAACCGTCTGGCTCCCGAGCCTGTGTTCTGAAGCCTTCTGGGGAACAACCCCCAGGTAAGGGACACCTGGGCAAATTATTCAACTATCACGCGGCATCCTCTGGTTGGACATGTACCATGTGCTGAGCATTGCTTTCGTGGCTTGGCCCATACGTCTGTGTACAACACTGCCAAAGATTCCTGAATGGCCTGGTAACACGTACAGATGCTAAAGAACATCAGAAGCAAAGAATATAGTGTCAGAGGTGATAGTTCTGTTGCAGTGGGGACAACAGCATGAAGGCCCATGGAGAGCGCTGAGCTGGAGGCAGGAAGGCCCTTAAAATCAGATGGGGCGGTGGGGGTGCGGAGCTGCTCTGGGAAAGAGGCATTTGAGCAGAAACATAAAGTAGGTGTGCTGTCCTCCAGGCTCAGTTTTCTCATCTGTATAATGGGAGTCACTACATGAAACAAGATGATCTGAAACACTTGACATGGTGCCTGGCACAGAGTAAAGCTCCGGATAAATTTCACATGTTAATACTATTACTAAGTAGCAAAGGTCAGGATGGAGACTGGCTCTGTTCAGTACTGAAGCTCACACGGCTCCCAGCACGCTCTGCTGGGGCCCAGGTCTCCTGGGAATCTGTGGTGCAGGAGCTGTGGAGGACCCTGGCCACCCTCAGGTAGCCAACAGCTCTGCAGAGAAGAGACCTCAGACTGAAAATAGCCATAAGGGAGCACAGCAGAGCTTCCTGGGGCCTGGGCTCTGGTGCTGTTCAGCTTAGTTCTCATGCAGCACCATTTCCAAAGACAATCACCATAAAATTAGGCAAACTGAGCAAGGAGACCATGCCACTGGCCAGGGTCCACAGAGCACAGGCCCACCAGCAGCTAGTGACCAGGCCTGGGGACTGGGCCCTCCACCACTGCAGAAGCAGAGGGACCTGAGAAGTCATTTAGTCCTGCCCCATCCTGTTCAGCTGTGAAAACTAGGGCCCCAAAGGAACAGTGACTTCTGGAGGACCACAGCCTAGCGAGGAATCAGACTCCCGCCCGGGACTCCTCCCTCTCACCCTGCCTCCTTGTCCAGAAACTCAAAGTATTTCATACACGCAGTTGTAGCAACAGCTTCCAAAACAGGTGGAGGGTGGGGGCAGAGCTTGTTCTTTCCATAGTGTTGACCCAGAATCAGAGTCAGCGTAAGTGCCCACCAAGCAAACTAAAGAACCATGCTAGGCCATGGAGCCCAGCTAAGAAAGAGTTGAGTGGAAATACTAGGTGCACAGAGGGTCCCACTCAGTTGAGAAATGAGGCTGCAGCCAAGGTCAGGAACAGGGGATGAGAGTACATACTAGCCCCAGGAGGATTTACCCACCTTAAAATCCTGGCCTTCAGGGAGCACCCAGCAGGGGCTGAGTCCCTGGGGTCAGGATGCACGCTTCCTTCTCCCTCCCCTCCGCTTCCCTCCCAGAACAGGTGGAGATCCTGAGCAGAGCCACAGGATCTCATGGCCAGGGCAATTCAGAGTAGCTGCCCAGCACAGGGGAGGGCTAGTGTCGCTGCCTCTACCCTTTAATTGAGTTAGTCAGTGGC
This sequence comes from Spilogale gracilis, assembly GCA_004023965.1. Lineage (NCBI taxonomy): Eukaryota > Metazoa > Chordata > Mammalia > Carnivora > Mephitidae > Spilogale > Spilogale gracilis. The sequence goes on from PITA01006293.1 coordinate 17,986, forward strand.
TAAGTGCAGTTGAACTGTATGATTCAGGGAGCACTTACCGGTCTGCCTCTGCCTTAGCTGATCTCAGGTCACGTTGCCCCAGGAGCCAGAGGATGCCCTGCCCTTGCTGCCTGTCTCTTCCTGCCAGCCCTCCTCGTGGGCTGCATTTGCCTCTCCCCTGATAGGCACGTGGGGCAGGGGGAAAGAGGTGGTGGAGATGACCTGTATCATGCCTTCCCAGGAAGTCCTTGCCCAGCATCCTGTGAACATGACCTGCCTACCAGAAGGGAAGTCTGGGACCCAGAATACTCGCTGAAGAGGGAACTCATTGTCCTTCTTCATGCCCAGCCCCAGAGCAGCCAGTGAAGGACCAATCACCCAGAATCCTTAATGTAGCCCTCCCTCCACCAAAAGATGGATCTAAGGGCTAACTCTCCTCCCTCCACCCCAGACCTGAGTGCAGAGCTCCTAGGGAAGGAGAAAAGCCCAATAGACTCCCCAATTGCCCATGGGGACTGTGGCAGAGGAACAAGCTTGGGCCACGGGGAGGGAGGTAAACCCTGTATGCACCTTTACTGCATTTTCAGGTCCCCTGGCTCAAGATTTATAGGCCTCGAAGGCAGACACAAGAGAAGGAAGAGGGGGGAGAAGGGTCTCAAAGCCTCTCCCCAACAAAGAATATGTCTCATGGGCCAGAATGTCACATTCTTTCTTAGAGAGCTGATCCAAATTTTTTATGGCTCTCCTTCCCTCCCTCCATCTTTCCATCTGTCCTTAAAACATTCCCTTCACCCTGAGACCCTGGGATCAGACGGACTGAGGCTTGACTCCCAGACACCCCACCTACATGACCTGTGAGTGACCTGAAGCCACTTCTTCTCTCTGAGCCTCAGTTTCTTCCTCCACAGGAAGGAAGCCTAACAACACACAAAGCCATGGAGCTAAAGGCCGCACAGTGCGCGGTGCAGTGCCTAACCGATAAAATCTGTCCCAGGCCCTTTAATCCCCTGCTTTCACTTCTAGTGCTGCCTGATTTTACAATAATCCATAAGTCATTAACTGGCGTGATGTTAGACCTATAAGAATCCTTTCCAAGGAGACCCAGCCATCACTCAAATGCAGAGTTCATCTAGGGACTGGGTTCCACAGTATCTTTCCTTTGAAGAGCTTCAGTCCTATATTTAGATCTGCACTGGGAGCACAGGGCTGATCAGTACCCAGCCATTCACCTGCCTCTCCAGGGTCTGTGAGCATCCATCTCAAGTGAGGTAGCCCTCTTGTTCACCTCTGAACCATCAGTCATCTCCTGGCACCCATCTTCTCTGTATGCAATCCACTTGTCTGTCCATCCATCCACCCACCCAAACATAGAACTTCATTCCTAGGGCCCCAGGCCCAGACTTTCCAGGAAATGTACTAGCCCCAGGAGGATTTACCCCCTTTAAAATCCTGGCCTTCAGGGAGCACCCAGCAGGGGCTGAGTCCCTGGGGTCAGGATGCACGCTTCCTCCTCCCTCCCCTCCGCTTCCCTCCCAGGACAGGTGGAGATCCTGAGCAGAGCCACAGGATCTCATGGCCAGGGCAATTCAGAGCAGCTGCCCAGCACAGGGGAGGGCTAGTGTCGCTGCCTCTACCCTTTAATTGAGTTAGTCAGTGGCTAAGTGCAGTTGAACTGTATGATTCAGAGAGCACTTACCGGTCTGCCTCTGCCTTAGCTGATCTCAGGTCACGTTGCCCCAGGAGCCAGAGGATGCCCTGCCCTTGCTGCCTGTCTCTTCCTGCCAGCCCTCCTGGTGGGCTGCATTTGCCTCTCCCCTGGTAGGCATGTGGGGCAGGGGGAGAGAGGTGGTGGAGATGAGTAAGAGGAGATCCTCCAACCTCCAAGAGTTTACCAAGGAATGGGAGACAGAGGGAAGGCCATTGCTGTCCACAAGGGCCAGTAAGCTGTGTATAACATTCCCCCCTTCCAGGCTTTGCTCAGACTGCTCTCAGATGGTAGCCGGTCCCCACTTTTCCATTACAGAAATCGATAACTTAAATTACTCCAAAATAAGGAGCCCCATCATGCCTCTGCAAAGCTAATTTTTTTGTGTCCGCATTTGCCCACGTGCTTCTCCCTGGGTCTGGAACCTGCCTGTAGGAGGCAATCCAGGTAGAACGGAGTCTTCCACCTGCCTGTGACACACTGGCAGAACGGGAGCAGGCTTTGGCTCTAACACTTACTAGCTGCAGGTGCTCGCCCAGCTACCTGACCACCCGGAACTCGTCTTCTCGTCTATAAAGCAAGAGTTCAAATATAACCACCCACCAGAGTGTTAGAGAACTAAGTGGAATGACAATGTATGTGAATGTTCCTGGCATATGTTAGGGAATCAGTGAACCCTTGGATGAATACCTGTTTATTCTATGCAAGAACTGGAAACCTGGCTCTAAGTCTGTATCACAAGGCCAGCGTATAATGAGGTCCTGTTGTAACTTCAGTGTAAGAATAATATTTTACTTTGGAGAAGTAGATTATCATTTGCAAAGACGCATTCTCCTCATGCTCTCATTTTGCAGATGACAGAGCTGGGACTCAGGGTAGCTAAAAGTGCATGACTTGGGGTCAGCAGACTTCGGCAGCCCTCTGACTCCCTTCCCACTCCTCAACGTCCTCCGCCATCCCTGATTCAAAACCACAAGTCCCGGTGCAGCTCCAGGAGGCTGCAGGCTAAGTCCTGCCATCCGGCAGATGCTGACCCGACAAGCCCGTTAAATGGCCCCTTAGAGAAAGAGCTGGGAGCTCGGCATGATCTGTCCTGGGCACTACCAGGAGAATGAATCCTCCCAAAGCTGCCTGAGGAGGGTTGGGTAGAAACCTCAGAAGGTATTAGGGGACACCTATTTCCTGCCAGCACATTCTCAGCCAGTTTCTCTCTGACTCCTCAAAACCAGTTCTCAGCCTTTTCTTAGGGGGTAGTCACATACCCCTTTGCGAATCTGCCAAAAGCCTTCCCCCGATAAAGGCATATGGTTTTGTACATAATGGGGTCAAGGCTCAGAGCTCCTGGGGTAAACCTGGGCTCTTTTAAGATTTTCTTAGGGACCAGGGACCTTCTTCTCTTTTGGACGCCTCAACCCTCATCATATCAAACATTGTCCTAGACATCCACACTCACAGAGTTGAGTTGAATCACAGTTGACTGTTGGACAGTACTACATTTTGTAGATATGCAATGGAACATTAACTTCAGTTTTGTGTTTTCTTTTCCTATTTTGGAGCCAATAAACTTTTTTTGGTCAATTTTATTGAAATGTACCATACGTATAGAAACATACACAAATCTTCAGGGTACAGCTCCATGAGTTCTCACAAAACAAGCCCATCTGTGCCAACAGCACTCTGCTGGAGAGACTGGTCACGAGCACCAGGAGGACTCCCCAGGCCCCCATCCATTCACTACACCCCAGCCCAGGGCAGCTGCTCTCGTGACTTCTAACACCACAGATTCGTTTTGCCTTAGAATTTGTTATAAGTGGAGTCCTCACTTGCACTCATTTTGCATCTCGTTGCTTTTCTGGAACAATAAACTTGTATTTGGGTCTCAGACATTTTCAGAGGCCAATGAAAAGGCTCCTAAGCTCTAGGTACTGTCGGAATCAGGGGTGCTCGACCTCATTTTCACACTGGAATCTCTAGGGAAACTTAAAAAAATCCTGATGCCCAGGCTGCACCCCCAGAATAATGAAATCAGCATCTCTGGAGATAGGACCAGACATCAGTGGTTTTGCATGCTCCCTGGGTGACATCAACTTTACATATGGGGAAGGAAATTGAGCTCAAGGAGACTCTACCATGTGCTACTCTCATGAAACCTGAACTCAAAGTCAGGTCTCACTAGGACTGCTATTTGCATTTCTTTCATCCTCGGTCAAGAGTAAAGCCAAGGCGTGCCTGGGTGGCTCAGTCCTAAAGTGTCTGCCTTCGGCTAAGGTCGTGATCCTGAAGTCCCGGAATCAAGCCCCGCATCGGGCTCCCTGCTTGGCGGGAAGTCTGCTTCTCCCTCTCTCACTCCCTCTGCTTGTGTTCCCTCTTTAGCTGTGTTTCTCTCTGTCAAATAAATAAATGAATAAATAAATAAAATCTTTTTTTTTTAAAGGAGTAAAGCCAAAAGCAGGTTGCAGGTGACTCCTGCCAGAAAACTTCCTTAACTCTAAGTCCTTTCGCAACTGTGGAGAAGGGATCTGGGGGTTCCCAAGAAAAAGGGAGCACCCCAGGGGCTGGCCAGAAGGAGAGTCACCACAACTGGACTCCATCTTTGCCCCATACCAGCTCTGAAAGCCGGTTGAAGTGGCTGGGAGTTAGGGGAGGGTGGGGTGCAGTTCTAGGAAGGTTTCCCAGGCTGCTTTGATTCCAGGGTGCAGTGCACGATCCTGCCACTTGGTGGCACAATGAGCCGCTGTAACCCCATGGTTTTCACACACCCCAAAGGAAGCCGGAGAGCAGAGTTTGGCAGCAGTTAGGAAGTGGATGGCAGCCCAGAGCTGCCTGGGGGTTCCTGTGCTCCCAAGGGCCTGACAGGGCCTCTTCCTGGCTGGCAAGGGGGAGGCAGAGACATGGCTGAGGTTGGACCCGCAGGAGAGGCCACACGCACCCCCATAACTGAGCCAGCCGCAGAAAGCCAGGGAGAGAGAAGCCATGCCTCACCCTCTTCTCCCCACTCTGCCCTTCACCAAGCTGCCCCCGTGGGCCCCGCAGCCCAACACCATTCCCGCGATGCCTAGAGGTACCAGCCCTGGGCTTGGAGGAAGCAGGCACAGCTCCATGTCCTTACCTGGGAATCTGTCAGATCCCTACCTAGGATGGCTGAGGACCTCGAGTTCTGATAGGGTCCCTGAAGCTGGATTACTCATCTTCCCTACAGTCTGGAATCAGACTGCCTAGATTCAAAGCCAAGCTCTGCCACTTCCGAGTTGTGTAACTTTAGGCAAGTTATTTAACTTCTTTGAGCCTCAGTCTCCTCATCTGTAAAACGGGAATAATAGTCCACACCATAGGGTTGCTGTGAGGACTGAATGATTTTGTAGGGTCTTAGCCTAGTGCCTGGCACACAGTAAGTGATAAATGTCAGCTACTATTGTTTAATATCACGACTAATAACCTTGCATACCAGACAGACAGAATGAACCTACCCTCATGTTAAAGAACCACCTCCATTGTGACCCCCCACACACGTGCCCCAGATTGGAGCCCAGGCAGTGGGCTCCAGCCCTCCCCATGGTTCAGGCAAATCCCCAGCAAGTACAAGCATGGAAGCCTCCCAGAGTTCCATTCAGCATCCCCAGAGGGGATCTCCCCAAAGCCCCACCCTGAGGCTGGAGCCATTGTCCCCTGGTCACAGACCTGAGTGTGTGACCCCGGCTGCTCTGCAGAGTAAGGAAACTTCTATCAGCATGCCATCCCCACGGCATCAGAGTGAGCACTGGGTCAAGAGATCTTGGTTCTAGATTTGGTCAACCAGCTGGGTGACCTGGGGCAAGTTACGTGACCACTCTGGGCCTCTATTCTGCCTCATTCAGATAATCTTTAAGTCCCCTCCCTGCTCTAGCATATGGTTTTACCAAAGCTTCTGGCACACAATAGGTGCTCAATAAATGTTAATTAGTTTTATAGAATGCAAGACACAACCCTGCTAGGGTCCAACACTCACATGCTTTTCTAGTCTGTGAAACTGAGTGACTTCTGTGATCCAGCCCGTAACAGAGCCAACCCAGGTTAAGAGCTCAAAAAATGGGTATTTAATCAGTTAATCACTTACTTTCAGTCCAGCAGTTCCCTCCACCCAATGTTACAAATGTCCCACAAAGGCTCCAGATTCGGGGATCTGGAATACAGCCTCCTCACTAGACTACAGGCTCTGAGAAGACAGGGTGGGTCCTGCCCAGGTCAGGCTGCCGCTCCTTCAGGAACACGCTCAGCCCCACCTCCTTGGCATGAGGTAGGTGGGCAGCTGAGCCTCCCTCACTGGCAGCCCACCGCCACAGGGGAGAGAAGCAGTACAGAGCCTCAAGCTGGGCAAGTCGTTTTATTGGAAAAAGAAATAATAAAACCAAAGGCCACTGCATCACCTGTGCCCAGCCACCCCACAGGAGAGGCACCAGTAACTCATAAGGCCCAGCCACACAGTGGGCCAGGGAGGGCATGGGCCAGGTCCGGGTATCAGGGGGTACTGCTGTGGAGCTCACTGGCTCGCCGCCCTCTGTGGAGGATCCTTAGTCATGGACCCACCCACTTGGGCTCAAGGACTGGGCTGCCCTCTGCAGCTCCCTGGGTAGGCATCACCCTCCCACAGGCTGCTCTCTTGTCCAAAAGAAAACCAGGCCCCTCTTTGGTTCTAGAAAGCTACCTGCAGTGGCTGGTCTTCCAGATTCCGTTTTAGCACCTCCTGCCGGCTAAAGCAGGCGTAGTATTCTGTCCCTCATGGGGCATCAGGGCTGGGGGCTACTTTCTTCCCACTGGCTGCCTGGGGCCTTGGCAGGCAGGGTCTCATTGGCTGGGTGCTTCTCTTCCCTTTCAAGAAAGGTGTTTGCCTTTTCCCCTACAGGTTGGCAGCTCCTTTGAACTTCCAAGGAAGCCTTGCTTATGCAGCCTTAGAGAACTCCTGAGCCTGGGCAAGCTGAATATGCAGCGTGTGTGGCCCTGCTCCCTTGTCATGGGGGGAGGGGGAGGGAAGGCCCCAGAAGGTTGGCTCTGCTCTCCCAGACCCCCAACTTCTCTTTTGCTAGAATGTGCACAGTAGAATCAGAAGGTGGGGAGAACTTTGCAGGTGGGCAAGAGACCAGGAAGAAGAGCCAAGCTGGTAGCCCCAGGCAAGGGGCAAGGAGCTTTAGGACATTTATTTACAAAGGGACAGGCTGGACCCGTGTAGGGAAGCAGCCACAGACCATCACATACAAAGATAAGACAGGATGCAGAGGGGCGGTCACTGGCCTGGCAACCAGGGGACCAAACAAGCGCACTGCCACACACATACATTCACACACATGCATTCAAATGTGTGCTCATGCACACGCCTGCACAGCCACACGTATGCACTCACACACGCACCTGCGTGCACATGCATTCATTCTCTCATACACACAGTTTCTAATCTCGAGAAGTTGGCTCCAGTCCTGGAGGTTCAAACCCCCCAAAGCTACAAAAGTCTCCATGAAGCATTTCTCTAGACTCCCATATAACCTCCCAGAGCCCCAAGCTGTGTGCCCCACAACCAGCTCCCAGTGTCCTGCAAAATCTCAGGAGTTGGGTGTTTCTTGGCAACACCAACGTGGCCTCCAGGCTTTGAATGGAGGAAGAGGAAGTCATGAGTCTAGAAGGGGTCAGGAGAGGACTGAGGGGCTCCCATCTCCCCAGACGTCGAATCCAGTGGAGGCAGGTTCACAGACGGACAGAGCCCCTGCAGTGGCACCAGGTAGAGCAGACACTGGGACAACCACCAGGAGCAGGACCCTGGGGGGAGAGAGTCTTGGGGAGTGTAGGATTTGGGCTGAGGAATCATGCGGGAGGGGCATTCTCTCTGGGACCTGAGCCCCTGCTCCAGGGTGTTGGGAGTGGAGCCACAAAGGAAAAGGACTGCCCAAATCGCGTTGCCCACCTACCCCCAGCCTTCCCCTGGAAGATCTGGGTTCGCGTGACCAGACTGGTCCCCTTGGGAGAGTGCCAAGTCAGGAAGTGGGCCGTCCTGCCAGGTGCGAGGGGTAGGATCCCGGGAGGCGGCGCGGGGGGGAGCCAGGCTCCCCCGCAAGGACACCAGGCCAGTCACCCTCCCTCCAGCCCCTGGGAGCAGCGGGGGGTAGGGGGGTGCAGAGAATGACTCAGAAGCGGGTGCTCTGGTAGCGCAGCCGCCGCAGGTCTGAGAGGCCCTCAGTCCGGCCGTACACCTCCCTGCAGGGACTCTCGGCCAGTCACCGGGCCCCCGCCCCGCCGCCCCCGCCGCTGCTGCCGCTGCCGGAGCTGCTGCCGCTGCTGGAGCTGCCACTGCTGCACCGGTCCTCGTAGATGGAGATCTCGATCTGCGGCGGGGTTAAGGACTGACCCGCTGCCAGCTGCCGAGAAGACGCGGACGGACCGGACGACGGAGGCCAGAACCGCGGCTTGCAGCACTAGCCACTAGAGCCTCGGCTACGGCGCTCTCGCATGTCCGCACTCGGGGCACGTCCACAGTCCCCTGCAGGGCTGAGCTCGCGCACAGCGGGCCCTGAAGCTCCTGCTCTAGTGGGGCTAGTTACCGAACCCCTGCACGGGAAGCGGGAGGACTCCGGTGTCCTGCTTTCAAATCCTCATTCGCCTAGTCTCGAGCGATGTGGCCTTAGACGGGTCCTTTAACGTGTTACCTCCTAACGATGGCATATGTAAAATGGCGGTAATCCTCTCTGGGGACGGACTGAAGTCACGCATGTTAAGCAGTAAGCGCACAATGCCTGCTGCTTAGGAAAGGCTCAATAAAAAGAAAGCCATCTCACAGGGCTTGGTAAACAGAGGATTCCAGTATTTGTGTTTTCTTTACTCCTTTCCTTTCAATTTTCTAGCAAAATGTATTTTTTAATAATTTTACTGTCATTGCTAATGAGTGCGGGCAAGATGTGTGCACACACTTTTCCCGGTGAGCAAAATTACAACCCACCCTGGGACCAGGCACCCATCAAAACTTCATTTTTCTGATCTGTGAAAGGCGGCCGGCAGGACGCACCCACAAGGGTACATGAAACTGTGGACATGTAAACAGATGGGAGATCTGCCCATTCCCTGAAGGGCAGCACAGCCTCATAGCTACGTGTGGGCCTAGGCTCCAATCTGGCTCTGATGTCCACCAGCCCTGTGACCCTGAGCCAGTGACAGAACTTCAAGGATGCTCATGGACAAAGGGAATAGTAAGAGTCACTCACCTTTAGGGAGAATTGCATAGTTTCAAAGCGGTTAATCTTATACCTGGCATGTGTCAAGCAGTGAATAAATGTAGCTGGATAAAAGCAAACCCTGAAATTCACAAAGGGCACTGATAACTTATGGTGGGGGAGAGGAGCACATGACCCATGATGTGGTCAATCCTAGGAAATCCCTGAGCAGAGTTCCCTAGGGTGGTCCCTATTTCTCCGAGCCTCAACCCTACTGGTTGGCAACTCCGTGCCCTTACACAGAACAGCCAGGAAGGATACAACCCTCATCCCGCGCTCCACAGGGTCTGTGAGCAGGAGGCCTCGAGGGGCAAAGATCTTCTCATTTTGCTCCTGGATGTAGCGGGAGATCTTCTTGAGAACCTGCAAGGAGAAGGGCCAATCGAGGATGAGCGAGCGGCAAGGGAGCCCTGGGGGAGGGGGTGCAGGGCAGTCAGGAAGGGAGCCACCTTCTCATAGTGGGTCTCCATGCAGAGGAAGATGAAGTAGGCCGTGGCACAGGCCAGGCAGCCCTCAAGGTAGGAGCTGCCCCCAATCTTCTCGGCCTCTGCGTAGAAGCTGTTGAGGGTCTTCACGGTCTCCTCAAAGAGCTGCCGCTCAATCTGGAGGGAGAGAGGGACAGGGAACCATATTGAGGTCAGCCCTGGACTGTGGACAGTCACAGGTGGGAGGGAGGATGGCAGTGGTAGGGCCACACTGGTGGGGGGAGATGCCAACAGGCAAGACCAGAGAAGCTGCAGGTGCCCGTGGAGCACTGGACTGGGAGTCAGGAGACCTGGGGTCCAGTCCAGACTTGACCATCCACTAGCCGTGTGGCCTTTGACTAATGACTTAATTACTCTAGCCTCAGTTTCCACATCTATAAAATGGGAATAAGAACAGCTACTTGGCCTCCCTTGGAGGTGGGAAACTCCCACCGTATCATAGATGTGAACATTTTCTGCAGGGGATCAGGCAGGAATTCTAGTGACTTTGTCACTCCCTCCATTTTGATAGCTGTGAAAGCACCCAGGTCCTAACTGGTAGGGGCTCTCCATGTTTGAATGGGACTCCAATGGCGTTAAGACTGTGTAAGACCTCAGGAATGTCTCTCCAGGAGAGGGCACTTCCCGCAAGCTAAGAGGTCTGGACGCACACAACAGCCTTGTATGTCTGCATACCTGTCCTGCCTGCGTCCATAACCATAACAGCTAACATTTATTAAGCACTTTCTATGCCTTCTATTTTAAAAGCACTTTCAGATACCAATGTAACATTGTGTGTCAACTATACTTCAGTTAAAAAATTAATAAGATTTTTATAAATCCATCTGGCAACTGTGGATTAAATTAAGCAATTGCTGGGGCACCTGGGTAGCTCAGTCAGTTAAGCATCTGACTTCAGCTCAGGTCATAATCTCAGGGTCCCGGAATGGAGCCTCTTGTCAGGCTCTGCACTCAGCAGGGAGTCAGCTTCTCCCCTCCTTCTGCCCCTCCCCCTCCCTCCGCCCCACCTCTCCCTCTAGCCCTCTCCCTCTCCCTGCTCACAGGCCCTCTCTCTCAAGTAAACAAATAAAATCTTTTAAAAATAAATTAATCAATTGCTTCATCTGAAAAAACTTTGCAAAGTCTAATCTTTTTTTTAATTTAATATAAGTAAGTAAATAAATAACATACTTTCACGCATTTTTTCACTTTCAGCAGCTCAAAGCTCTGCTCTGTGGTCCAGGCCACCATCATATCTGGCCCTTTAACTAGTCTCTCTGCCCCCAGCCCTGCCAAGGCAGCCTGCTAAAGTCGGAGCACGTCACAGCTCTGAAGAAGAGCCTCCAAACCCTTCTCATCTCTCTCCAAGTAAAATCCAAGAGGTCCTTACAATGCCTGCTAGGCCATACAGGGTCTGGCTCTGCGTCCCCTGTGCCTGCCTCTTACTCTCCTGGCCCCTCAGTCCCACTCCAGCCACAAGGACTGCCCTGCTGCCTCCTGCAAATGCACACGTCCTTTGTGCCCAGGGCCCTTGGATGCAGCACCCTTCCCCCAGACTCCCTCACAGCAGGCTCAGGTCTCACCTTATCTCATAGACCTCCCTGGCCACTCACCTCTCCCCAGCTCTCCCAGCCCTGTGACCTCCTCTCTATTTTTCTAATATTGGTCACCCCCTGAGCTACTACATATTTACTTGCTATTTTATTCTTCACACCCTCTAAGAGAAAACAAACTCCAAGACTTCACTTCTAGATGCCCCGTGCCTCACACAGAGCAGTTGCTCAGTAAATAGTTGCTGAGTGAATTGCCCAATGTTCCACAGCTCAGACCTGAGTTCGTACTCTCTGATACATAACCCTACACTAGACTGGAAGGCCAAATTCAGCAAGTGTCAGATTGTCTATGGTCTCATTTTTTACATTCCTCAGAACACCCCCTCCCCCCTCCCCACTCCAGGATCAGAACTGTCCATCACACAGGTTGGGGACCTTCCACACCCATCTAGGACAAAAGGTCTCCCCGCAAGAATAGTCACAAGCTTTCAGGTCCCCAGTCACTGTCCCTACACAGACCTGGAGTAAAGGCATAAGAGAACATTATGGCCTATTCCAAAAGTCCCCATGCCCCAAAGGACAGGCATGTCTTTTGCTGAAGTGAGGAGCGCCAGAAACCCCTAAAAGCTGGTTAGGGATTAGACTAGTAAAGGGCAGCAGAGCCCCACCTTCCCATCCATTCAGATGGGCCTGGGCTGCTGGATGGAAGAGTCAGGGTCTGCCCCCATCCTCCAGGGGGGAGCCTATAGCCTCAGGCCAGTTCCACAGAGGCCTGGACAAGGGCCATACACAGCCGGAGCCAGAAGCAAAAGTCGGCAGCAAGAGCTGACAAAGGCCAGGGGCTGGAGGTCCGTGAGACAGCCAGGTAGCTGAGTCTGGAGGGAGCGGCTGTGGGCAGAGCCCTTGGCTGATGACCTGGGCATCGGGATTTTTTAAAGCTCCACAGCTAGGGCTGAGAACTACTGCTGGAGAGTGAGACTGCTGAAGCCATTGCCATCTCCGGACTAAGGAATGTGCTTTTGTTTAACAAGTTCTCGGGGTGATTCTTGTGCTGCTGATGGTTGGGGGCCGCTGACCTAGGAACGCGGAGGCCTCTCCAGCTCTCCAGCTCGCTCCATGCAGGGACGGCAAGACAATGTCAGGGACATAGTTTTAACTCTTGCATGTGAAGTGACTGAACAAGTGATGTGACACATACTAGTTTTATCCTGGAAAAAAATCACAGTTGATTAAGTCCTTGATTCCATCATGGCCTGTGTTCCAAGCTGAGGGAAAAGCCATCCTCACCCGGCTGTCCAGCTCTGGGGGGAATTTGGTCTGGAACTGACAGATGGTCCCATCACTGTAGTCTCTCTGGATAAAGACCTTGGTGGCCAGCGAGGCACTTCGCCGCAGCTCCTGCAGATTATGGACCTGAGGAGGCATACGGGAGACATACACTCAGGGTGACCATCCATCTAGGGTCCAAGACTGGGGGGGTGTCAAGATGTGGTTCTTACAGCACTAAAACCAAGAAAGTTCCCAGCAAACCAGGACATTAGTCTTCCTACCGGTGCCCCAGGAAGGCCACGGGGAAGCAGGACTGTGGGGCTTATCAGATGAGACACCTCAAGGTATCCCCGAAAGGTTTAGAAAAAGTCTGAAGCTGAGCCAAAGTCAAGCCAAAAGGGGAGGTTCTAGAACCATCAACAGAGCCAGAAACAAATTTTAACAAGAGGAAAAGACATCCTTGGCCTGGCCCAAATCCTTCTCTCTTTCACGCTCTCTCTCCCTCCCACCTTCCTTCCCCCGGCCCTCCCCTCCCCCCTTCCTCCCTGCCTCTCACACACACAGAACCTTTCATACCTTTGTTCACTTAGCAAGCATCAAACATTCAGAACTCATTAGGCCTCATGTTTGGGGAACCCAGCCCTGAATAAGACAGAGGTCTCAGCCCCCAGAAGTGGAGCTTATGGCAGAGTTGAGGAGGGAGCATGTAGGCCAGAGGAGGAAGGACCTGATATGCCCACCACCTTGGAGGGAGATTTGGGTCAAGTTAAAGCCCAGGTCAGAGACCACCAGGGATAGCTTTCCCACCCAGGACCTCTCACCACAGGAAAGGAGGGGCCCCCTCAAAGGCCCAAATTTCAAAATTATGGATAAAGTAGACTCAAGCCAAAAATTAAAGAAACACCTTGCCCTGGGAGGAAGGAGTGGGGCAACTCTGTCCCTTGCCCACACTTGCACACTTGACCTTGACCCAGACTATAGCATTTGAGGGGAGTGGGCTCTATTCCACAGAAGAACAGGGCTCCTTTCTTCCACTTCCAGCCTTGGCCACCCCCACCCACATCTGAAACCAGCATTCCACTGGGTAAAATATGCCAAACACTGGGACCACGCGGAGACCAAGCCCCAAGGGCAGAGTGAACACACAGCCAGTTCATCCTGTGTAATTAAGGTGAATCCATTCAGTCATTCCTTTCATTGATTGAGTCCCTACTACTGCCAGGCTCTGGGGATGCTGGGCAAAAGACAGTTTGTGAGCTCCAGGGAGGAAGACAAGTAAATATATAATAAATTAGCCTGTGATGAATGCTTCAGAGAAGCAACATTTTACCCAGAAACGCTTACTCAGAAAAGACTTCCTGAGGTCTGTGTTGAGTCATAAAGGAAGGCCAGGACTTGCCAGTGGTAGGGGGCAGGCAGTGGGTGGGGAGAGAACATAAAAGCAACCCATACAGAGGGAGAAGCTTCTGTAAAGGAGCAAAGATGACAAAGAACTTGGTCTAGTCCAATGACTACAGGCAGATTTCAGCAAGACTTTGTGGATTAGGTAAGAGCAGGAGGAATGACAGTGCAATCACAGAGAGCTGGGAGGGGGGCGCACCTAGAGGAGGTGTAGGACTGAAGATATTTAAACTTGCTTAAAAGGTGGGGGAAAGGGATGCCTGGGTGTCTCAATTGGTTAAGCATCTGCCTTCAGCTCAGGTCATGATCCAGGTCTTAGGATTGAGTCCCACATCGGGTTCCTTGCTCAGCAGGAAGCCTGCTTCTTCCTCTACCTCTGCCTGCTGCTCCCCTGCCCTGCTTGGGCTGTCTCTCTCTCTCTCTGACAAGTAAATAAATGAAATCTTAAAAAAATATATATGGGGGAAAGGGGCACTGGGGTGGTTCAGTGGGGTAAGCATCTGACTCTTGATTTTGACTCAAGTCATGATCTCAGGATGATGAACTCAAGCCCCATGTTGGGCTCCACACTCAGCAGGGAGTCTGCTTGAGATTCTCCCTTCCTCTGCCCCTCCCTACACCATGCTCAAGTGTGCTCTCACTCTCTCAACTCGCTCTCTCTCTTGCTTGCTCTAAAATAAATACATTTTTTAAAAAGCTGGGGGAATGAATAAGTAAGGAGAGAAAGGTAGGAGCAGATAATTGGTAGATCAAGGTTCTGAAAAGGGGAGAATCAGAGACTTTCCTAAATGCAGACAACCCTTGCTCTTCACAGGAGAAGTGGTCCCCAGAGTATTGGGGCTGAACTGAAGAATGTATAAGTGCTCTTCTCATCTTTGTAGTCCTTGATTCCTTCAATCAAAGTTTTAATTGAGAAAGCCCCCTTGACATCCACTAGGATCCTATGATAACTTCGGGGAAGAAAGAAAGTTTTGGTGATATAGATACATATTCATTATTAATGTGTCTGCTCAGTCTGGTTAAGATTTCATATTTTTTTTTATTTTCCAAAAAAGAAGGGCTATGGGGGGCGCCTGGGTGGCTCAGTTAGTTAAGCGACTGCCTTCGGCTCAGGTCATGATCCAGGAGACCCGGGATCGAGCCCCGCATCAGTCTCCCTGCTCGGCGGGAAGCCTGCTTCTCCCTCTCTCACTCCCCCTGCTTGTGTTCCCTCTCTCGCTGTGTTTCTCTCTGTCAAATAAATAAATAAAATCTTTAAAAAAAAAAAAGGGCTATGGCTTTCCTCCACCCTTCTAAAACCAACTGACATGAGCCAGAGGATCTTGAGGATGGATTTCCCCAGCCCCAGAAGGATCATTCAGGTAGCTCTGTGTGGGATGCATGGGAATTGGGCATGACTGTGGTAAGAGGCCAGGTAAAGGGATGCACTATCTTTGTAGTGGTCCAGGGAAACAAAAGTAGGTCTAAACCAAGGCAAGTGCTGGTGAGAATGGAAAGAAAGGGAGAAGAAGAAAAAAAAAGAAAGGAAAAACAAAACAAAACAAAACAGTGCTTCAGTCATTCTGATAGGGACTCAGCTTCTTGTCCCCGGGAGACTCCTTTTTCTGTGCCAGAGTGCACACACGCACTGTGTGCTCTCATGACGGGATGTGTCTCTAGTTACTGGCTAGCTGTTGAAAACAGCCCTTCTTCTTCCTCCTGCTCATATAGTTAGATTAATCCCCAGCCTGCCTTGCAATTAGGTGTGGCCATATGACTGAATGGAATGCGAGCGGAATGTACAGGTTTGGCTCACAGTGCCTAGCCCCTCCTCCGTAACCTTTGCCCTTCCACAGATACCAAAGATGCTGTATGTTGAAGATGATGGCGCACAGATTGGAAAGAGCCTGGGTCCCTGGATCAGCCTGGAGGAGATCCAGCTACCGGTCAGAATCATTTGTCTGGGACTTTACTGAGCAGTAAATAAACTTCTAATTTATTATTTCATTAAGATTTCATTAAGATTATTTCATACAGTCTCATCTCCTCTTGGCTTTGAGGCATGGGTTCTCAAGTAGCCAGAGTAGGAGGGGCCAACACCCTTTCCAACCCCAAAAATCCTGAGCCTTAGAACACTGCCTCTGAGTGACAAGGGATCTGTTCCCCACCTGCTTAGAGTATGTGTGGAGTCTTGAGGAGTTGCTAGAAGATAGTATCAGGCATACTGTATACTCCAGAGCATTCCTCTCCCAGATCAACTAAAGCACGATATAACAAATTCATCTGTAGTTGGGAAAGGGTGGATTTAAGGCAGGGCAGCATCTCCTGGCTCTCTCCATCCACGGTGGCTCAGCTGTGAAGTACCAAAAGGCACTGGTGGAAAAAAGGTCCTCTGACCTGGGAGCCGGAGACCTGGGTGCTAGTCCGGACCACATCAACCTGGGCCTCCATTTCTTCAACTAGAAACTGAGAAGCTGCAATAACATAATTACTTAAAGCCCCTTCCAGCCCTGGCATTCAAGAGGTTTACTCAGGGATTATGAATGCAAATGTTTATAGGGGCAAAGCATGTAAGTGGGCTGGGAGATGGATGTGGCTAATCAGAGAACTCTGTCTCAGGAAAGTGGCCAATCCTGGGCCAATGTGAGCCCAGGATGCTGCACTCTGGCATCTTTTTTCCCTCCACTTCTGACATCTTAAGAGAAGCCATAAATTCAGATTTCTTTAACACCAAATATCTTGATTTTTTATGTTTCCAATAAATTTTACATTTGTAAGCATGAAGTGGACCAAATAAGGCACAGCTGTGAACAAGATTCACTCCTAGAAGGGCCAGTTGAGGACCTCTGAATGAAGAATCCCATCAATGGAGCCCCTGAGCCAGAGCTAGAGCCAGGTTCCAGGCACTTGCCAACTACTTAGCTTTCAGGAAGCAAGTCAGGGTGTTCAGGAGAGACCCACGAGGCTCTGAAATCCCATAAGAGGATCCCAGCATGTGAACACAACTTGCTACAAAACCACAGCTTCTGTGTCTCCCCTAGGCAGCTCCCCAGGGTTTCTTAACTGACCCTGACACCTGGGTTTCTCATCTACTTCTTATTTTTTAAGATTTTTATTTATTTATTTGACAGAGAGATATCACAAGTAGGCAGAGAAAGAGGAGAAAGTAGGCTCTCCACTAAGCAGAGAGCCCGATGTGGGCCTCGATCCCAGGACCCTGAGATCATGACCTGAGCCAAAGGCAGAGGCTTTAACCCACTGAGCCACCCAGGCGCCCGCTCGTCTACTTCTTACCCCCCTCAACTCTGCCCTTTCTCCTGCCACCATCCCCAAGCCTGCCAGCAGCTAAGTAAAGACAGGACCAAGAGGCATTTCATGGGGAAGAAAGAGAAGAACATCAGTGGTGGTATCTGCTGGCACCAATTTTCAGACTTCGGTAGGACAAGGATAGGGAGGCTGCTGGAAGAGTGGGTCACACAGCTGATAGAGCCAAACTCGTAGAGATGGGGAACAGCAAGCACCAGAGTTCAGAAGAGCACTCCCAGTCCCAATCTGCCCAAGACAAACAGGAGGCCCCATCTGGCCCACATCTCCATCCTCATTAAAAACTAGCTAATTCCAAAGGATGCATTTGAGGCTCCACTCAAGAATCAGGAGATTCAGCTAATGAACCAACACCATGCTTGCTCCCTGGCTGGAGTATGGAGGAGGAGTGAGGATCATGAGTCACAAGCAGCCAAGTCAGGCCTTAGGATGGAAGCCCAGGCATAAGGCCCCCCTTCTTCTAAGCCTACACCACAGCCAAGCCAAAATCACTATCTGCTGGTTGTTAATTTCAGGCCTCAGACATCAAACCTCCAAATGCTTTGCTTGGATAATGCTACTTGGGTGCATTTAAAAACCACTTAGAGACCGAACTCCACCACTCAAGGAAGCCCCACCCAGCCAGACATTTCCCAGTTGTCCTTGGCCATCTGGACTATTTCCCAGGGTGGACCCTGCTCCCAGTGACACACATTCAAAGAGATTTGCCACTCAGGAAATGGGCTCATTACAGTTGTACAAATGAGGTCAGTGTATCACTCAGGAGGCTTCAGCCCTCCTCTGAGTTCCTCACACACACTCCTCCCCTAATGGTAACTCCTCAACAGAAATTAGGAAGCATAAAAGACACAGTTTCCATGCCTTCAATGTAGGGATCCAGGGACATCCAATATTTCTCGATTTCTCTCTCTCTCTCTCTCTCTCTCTCTCTCTCTCTCTCTGTCTCTCTCTCTCTCTCCCCTGTCTTCCTGTCCCTTCCTCTCCTTTCCCTCTTCTTCCTCCCTCTTCCCCTCTCTCCCTCTGTTCCTCTCCTCTTCCCCTCTCAAAACATCTTCTGCTGGAACTGAGGACCTCCCATTCAGAATCCTAAGGGAATGGCCAAGAAGTTTGGCATGAGGTATTTCTTCTCCCAACAGGTTTTTCCTGGTAATCTTAACTCAGTCCTAACAGTAAAACAGCCTGGGGAGAATGACTCACTCTGCAGCCCAGATAATGTGTATATTCTGTGCCTTGGCAGAGCTAAGACTTCCTCTCTCAGTCCTGCCAGCAGGGTCCACCCAAGGCCAAATTGGGTAATGGGTAAGGTTTGTCCTCTGCTCTCCATCCCTTCTGGGCATTCCTCTGTCCCTCTGCCCTCAAGTCAACCCAGCCAGGCTGAACAGGGAGCCTGAGCCCTTCTGCATCCTTTCCTTTACAGCCTCATGTCACCATCCCTAGTGCCCACCTCTCTGTTGAGCAACACCGTTGTATAATGGATACACCTGGCAGCAGCAGGAAAAAAACACCCACCAGGGAGGCAGAAGACTCAAGCTCTAGTCCTTTGCCCTGCCCCTTTTGAGCCATATTTTCTTGAATAATTCTCACATTCTAGTTGCATCACCTGCAAAATGGAATAATGATGCCTTGTTTGGCTTCTTCACGGGATCAAGCAAGCCCTTGAGCCTCAGTGAGCTCATCTGTTAATTGGGGATAATAACACCATCCTTGCCCACTTCACAGGGTTGCTCTAAAGCTCAAAGGAGATCACACATGTGATAGTGCTTTGTACACAGGAAAGTGCTACATTCACAGAGTCATTGTGAGCAGAACCTCTCCCCGGGGAGAGTCATGCATGCCTAAGAGCAGCCTCCTAGAAACAGGGCCGCAACCTAGAGATGTGAGCCTGCTGGTTGTCATTTGTGTAGCACAACAGACCTGCACTGGAGAGCTGATGAGACAGAGGGGCCTCCTGGAATCCGGCAGAACACATCACAGATGTGGCTGCCTTCTCTGCCCACACTGCTGGCCCAGCTATGCCCAGGTGGCTGACATTGTCCCTTCCTGCCCAACACCAGCAGCCTTTACTGCAGCCTGGCAGCCCTATCAGCAAGGTGACCAGATCCTTGGTGGTTTCTCCTTTGTTCTTCCTGCTCTTCTCAGTAACTTCAGCACTTTCCAAGCTTTTTAATTATTTTTTATTTTGCATTCCTCCATCCTAAAAACGAAGCTCCATGGGCCTGCTTAAGGCTCACCCCCTTACAAGGTCCGGGTTTGGGGGGTGGTGAGCTCTCCTTGATAACCCTGTGCCTTGTCACAAAGCCAAATGTTAACAAGCAACTGCAATTGGTTCTGTGGTGGCCACGGCAGCAGAATTACAACAATAACGTTTGGTATTGATGTCACGCTGCTCGCCAGGATGCCCAGAGGCAATGCACAGAATAATTCAAAAGCCTGTGCTTTCCCCCTGGTCTGTGTTCCAGCTGGGGTAGAAATGGGGAAACACCACAGAAGAAGTCAACATCAGACCTGGAGAGACCCTGGTGTCCTGGGTTCCACACCAAAAATCCAAAGGAAGAAACTTTCAGCTCTGCTGCTAACGTGCTGTGCATTGAATAGGTCCTCCCCTTCTCCATGTGTTAGCTGTACCCGTTTATACAGTGGGAACATAAAGAGCTCCATTTCCGACATGAAATGAGGGACTACGGGAGGAAATTCCCGACCTCTTCAGCACCGCACCAAGATTCTGCCCTCAGGCAACACGTCCCTCGGTTCAGCTTTCAAGTCCCTTGAAGGTGACACACCTATCAGCACACCCTGAAGAAGACAGCTCCTCCCATCAGACATGGGAAATATAGACACCCTTGTACAAGAAACTTGAATGGGATGAAAAAGCAAGAAAGTATGATATGCAAAAGTGGAGACTGGTGCAGGAAACTCATTAAAACTGGTTGGGGTTTTGGCCTGAAGACTCCTTGTCCCCTTCTTCCCTATGAAGGAAATGTGGATGTGGAGGTAGGTCTGTCATCTCTTAGCCAGGCTTTTGGGTTCAAAAGCTGGAAGGCTACACTGCACAGCAATAGAAACCAGCTGCCTTCCCTCCCCTAAAACAGGGACAAGCTCACCTCCAACCCTCTAGGGAAGTACTTTTAGGACTAGCAATCCAGAGTATGGGGAAACCCCAGCTGGGTCCCTAGAGCAAACCTGGTGGTAGTGCCAGCAAGTGGCGTGGGCAGCTTCAGCACTCAGATGGGGAAGATTGCCACGAGTGAGATGAGTTCTCAGGAGAAGCCCCTCTCTTCCACCCTGCCACTCCACTCCCCACCCTTCCCGCAGTATGAGATCCGGAAAACCACTCCATCCCGCCCTTCCCTGCCCCACCCCCTCACCCCACCCCACCCCACCCCCACTTCTTCCTTTCCCGCCCAGTCTGCCCCTAGCGGGGATGTGTTCCCACACCAGTCGAGCACTGCCTGCGGGCCAGGCGCTCGCCCCCTACCTCAGTGGCCATGTTCCAGGGGCGCTGATCGCTCCGAGCCTGCTGCGAGGCCCGTGGCGGGGGGGCTGTCCTCAGTGCTGACTCCGGGAGCAGGTGGGCTGGCAGCGGCTAGAAGCGGGCTGGGGTACTGTCCACGGTGCTGATGCGGACGTCGCGGGCCCGGGTGCCGGTGAGTTGGTGGGCCAGCGGACGCCTAGGTACCCGCGACCGCCGCTGTGCTGTCCGCGGTGCTGATGCGGGAGCAGGGCCGGGGAGGCGAGGCCGCGCCCGAGGCTCTTCACCGCCCGATCACCGGCTGCCGCTGCTCCTGCAAGCAACGGCCCGGTTTATCTTTGACAGCGGTAGCGGGGGTGGGGGCGGCCGGGGGAGGAGGGGCCAGGCGCCTCCACCGACCGGGAGGGGGAAACACCGCCCCCAGACTCCGGCGCCCGCCGGCGGGAGAGGAGCCCCGCCCACGGCTAGAGGCTTCGCTCCCGCCGGGCCCGGAGGCCCCGCCTCTCCTGCTCGCCCTTCCCCCTAGTAGGAGCTCCAAGAGCTCTGCGCTCGCTACCGCGGCCTCCTGAGACTTCCAGACCCGTAGAACAGAGAGGCAGGACGGTTCTGGGGCAAGACACTCGGGCTGGCGGAGGCTGACAGTCCTCCACGCGTTCGCAGGCCCCCAGGTGCGGCCTCTTTACCTTTCCGATACCCCTCCCCCAACCCCTCCCGCACCGTGACCCAGGCTTCCTCTACAGTATTTTTTTCTGTTCTTTCTCCCCCATTCCTTCTCTGTTCCCCCCTCCCCAGACTTGCACGGGCATTCGCTCCTCTCCTCGTCTCTTCTTTTCACTGCTTTGAACCCTGTTAGCTATAGGAGAATGCTGCAGACCGCAGAGAATCATTTCCTTTCTTTAAATAGGTGCCTGCATTTCATTCCCAGAGAAATCCCGGGGGTCCCTTCTTTCAGGGAGCTCCAGAATTTAAGCCAGTCTCTCCACTGCTCTTCCTGACCCTGGCCCTACTCCTGCTCTTCCCTCTCTCCCCTGAAATCCCAGCGTTTACATATATACCAACACCACTCAAAAAACACAAGCAAATGGTGCCAAACTGGTTTACCCAGGATGTCAGGTCTGGCCCTGGCACTGCCTTCAGAAATTTGACATCATACCTTCCAACCAAATGACCTACCTATTTGCTTGATAAACAAAAAGGGAACACCAACACAAATGCCTTTTTACACATCCATAACACCCTTTGGTCTTTGGGGGGAAGCTGAGTCTCTTCCTCTGCAGTTCACTGCTGCCTGAGGGATAACAGCAGCCACCCACACAAAGGGAGAGATGGTCAGCCAAGGGACCTGGAGTCTGGCTCAAACTCCTCCTGTGTATGACCTTGGTCAAGAGCTTCACCTCTGAACCTCTGAGCTTTTTTTCCAAAATGATGGTCAGACTTCACTAGACTATTTCTAGGGTCCTTTCTTTCTTTCTTTTTCTTTTTTCTTTTCTTTTTTTTTTTTGTCAACATTTTATTTTGAATTTTCAAACAGAAAGGTTGAAATAATAGTACAATAACCATGCCATCCACCTAGCTTCAACATTTGTTAAGATTTTGCCACATTTCCCTGATAGATATAGAAACAGAGATATATGTTTGCCTAGATTATTAGAAAATAAGTGACAGATGCTGAGAAATTTTACTCTTCAGTTCTTCATCATGCCTCTCCTAAGAATAAGGGCATTCTACTTAACCACATTATTGGACCCTTACAGATTTCACATCATCTAATATGCTAGGATAGTTTCCTGCCCTTAAAACACATGAATCACAGTGGCCTCTCAGAGGCCATTTTGAACAGCTAATGCTTACTGAATACTTACTAGGTACCAAACCATACATTAATACTTTACATGTATTGTCTTATATAACTCTCACAATTACTCTTTGAATCAAATGCTATTATTATCCTTTTATTATTCCCACCTTACATTATAAGAAAACTGAGAAAGTTGCCCAAGGTCATGTGGCTTGTGAGGAATGGAGGTAGGATTCAAATATAGGCAGTCAAGTTCCAGAGTTTGTGTGGTTGATCCTCCTAACTGTACTGCCTCCCTTCAGCATCCTGTAGGTTTTAAACCAGCAGAGCAGTAACCGTATCTTCAACTGCTTATTTTACAGACGAACACACTGAATCCCAGAGCATAAATGACATGCCAAAGAAGTTAAAGGCAGATGTTTCATCCCACTTTAGAGTTTGGTTAATGATTTGGCATTAAGGGGCAAACTGAAAATATCTGTGATTCCCATGGTGGTCACTAGTATTAAATAGTTGCATAATCTGATGATCTCCATAGACACCTCTCCCAGTTTCTCACACATGATTTTGATCATACTGATCAAACAACTATCTGGAAACCATTCTATCTGATAACAAGAGCATTAGATGAGTCCATCCAACAAATCTATTCATTCAATGTGTATCTGCTGAACATTTACTATGGAGCAAACACTATTCTCAAAGTTTGGGCTACAGCAATGACCACAAGCATAAAGCCTCTGTTCTTATTGAATTTACATATTAATGGGGATAACAATCAATGGCAGATAAATCAGTATAAATACGTTGAGTTGTGATCATTGCTAAGAAGAAAAGAAAAGCATGGTAAAGACAGGTGACAGAGGAGGGTTATTTTAGAAAGGATAGTCAGCAAAAGTGTTTTTGATAAGGCGAAATTTGGGCAGAAACCTGAGGGAAATGAAAGAACTCAACACATAGGTACCTAAAGAAAGAGTGACTAGCTTAGAGGACAGTACAAGGGCCGGTGGGAGGGGTGGGCGGGGCATATTCAAAGAATAGCAGGGGGTTCAGTGTAGGTAGACTGGAGTGGACAAGGGGAAGAGAGATGGGAGCTGAGATCAGAGAGGTAGGAAGAGCCAGGTCGTATAGAACTTGTAGGCCCTTATGAGGATTTTTAGATTCTGTTCAGGGAGTGGCATCAAAAGTCTTACAAAGTTTAGAGTAGAGGCATGGCATTACCTAATTGCAGTTTTTAAAAGACTACTCTGGATGCTAGGGCTGGGATGGGAGGGGGAAGGAAGGGAACGGAAGGCAAAGATAGAAGCAGTGATACCAGTTACAAAGCTGTTAAAGTAGTCTGGGCAAGATATGGTGGTGGCTTAGATAGACAAGGATAGTAGCAGCGGAGGTGGTAACAAGTGTCCAGACCCTAGATATAATTTGAAGGTAGTGCTGGCAGGAACTACTGATAGACTAGGGGTGTGATATGAAAGTGAGTCGAAGGTGATTCCAAGTTTTAAAGTCTGAGTCACTGGAAAAAAGGAGTTGCCATTTACTGAGAAGAGAAGCCTAAGGACAGAGTAGGTCTGAAAGGATGTAGAACAGAGAGTTTTATTCAGTTGTTTTAGGTTTGATATTTGATATGCATATTATACATCTAAGAGGAATTGGCATTTGAGTTTCGGGAGAGAGGTAGAGGGTTGGAGATACAATAGCAAGAGCCACCAGTATGTGAACATGATTTAAAACCATGGGACCAGAGGAGAACATCCAGGGAGTGGGTATAGCTAGAAAAATGGTCCAAGAACTGATCCTGGGCACTTTGTTACTTCCAGGCTAGGAAGATGAAAAGTGAGTGAGATGAGCAACCTGTGAGGTAGGAGAAGACCCAAGAGAGAGTGCTGGCCAGGAGCCAAGGAAGAAACCTGGTAACAGAGTCTTATCAGCTATTCTGAGAGCTGCTCATGTATGGAATAAGATGAGGACTGAGAAATGACCATGGGACTTGGCAGCTAGATGATCACTGATGAGCTTGATAAAAGCTGTTTCAGTGGAGAACAGGGATGAGATCCAGAATTAAAGTGGGTTTCAGAGTTTAAATGGAGGAGAAGAAGGAGAGATACTAAGAGTATAGACAAGTCCTGTGAGGCATTTTGCTGTCAGAGGAAGTGAAGAGTAGTACAGTGGCCTGACGGAGAAGTGGGAGCAAGGGAGGCTCTTTTCAGATGGGAAATATTAGAGTTTGCTTATTTGCTGATAGAGATAATCTAGTAAAGACGGAGACATCAAAGCCTCGGGAAGGAGAGGTTAATTGCAGAAACAGCCCCCTAAGAGATCAGCAAAGGATGGGATCCAGGGCCAACATGCAGGGGATGGCATTAGAGAGGAGTGCAGACAATTTTCCACCATGAATAAAGTGGAAGAAGGAAAGTAAACGGCCACTGATGTGAGTAGGTTACGAGGTGGTGTTGTGTAAGTGAAGACTGGGCTTTACTTCTTACTCTCCTTCAACTAGCCAGAGACTTCATGCACCATGACCTTTCTCAAAAAGTCCAGTCAACCATTACATATGGAAAGGTTGCTATGTGCTAAACATGGTGCTGGCACTTTTCTTGTGTGGCCCAGAGAGAGTTTTCCTTCCCACGAAATTACAGGAGTAGGATTCTATGGAGAACCTCGAGATAGTCCATACAAAGATGAGTGATCCCTTTTAATATCCAGCTCCCCTGACTGGAAAGAGACTTTAAGAACCTCAGGCTTTTATCCCCACACTGCCTCCACAGTTGCTACACTAGTCTTACACAGACCTCAAGGCTTAGAGGCATCAAAGTGGAGACCATGGAGAGAGACCCACATTTGGAGTGGGGAGTTTCATTTTGTGCTGACTCAAGGCCAGTGAGATGCTACAGAATGGGATAGTCCCACACCCCAGTCATTTGGACTTTAACTCTTTTTTTTTCAGATTTTATTTATTTATTTATTTATTTATTTGAGAGAGAGTGAGAGAGAACACAAGAGGGGAGAAGGTCAGAGGGAGAAGCAGACTCCCCGTGGAACTAGGAGCCCGATGTGGGACTTGATCCTGGGTCTCCAGGATCATGACCTGAGCTGAAGGCAGTTGCTTAACTAACTGAGCCACCCAGGCGCCCTGGACTTTAACTCTTGAAGCAAAAGATGTTGAGATTTAATCTGACTAATCATTATTATCCAGTTGCCGTGGGATAAGCCAGTCCAATGCAGGAGCCAAGCTCTTTGATGTTTTTGTCATAAATTAATGAGTTCACCCACAAAATAACATCAAAGAAGATCTAATAATTCATTGTTATCATCCTCCAATCTGCGGCTATATTGGAAAGTCTCCCAAAAAAGAACCACAGCCAGAAAAAGAAACCAACCAAAAGATTTGGAAATTATGATATTTGGAACAAGATGAGAGAGAAATGAATGCCTGTAGACTGCAGAGGAGACAGGGAAAGAGCTAGCAAATCTCAGGGAAATGAAAAAACAGGAGACAGAAAGGTTCCCAACCCTTGGGTCTGGAAGGAAACTGATTGCATGAATGCTTGAAGGGGAAATTGTGGTCTGGAAAGTCTTTAATGGTGTGATCTCAGAGCACATTGTGGGGACTACAAGGAAGTGTGTGGCAGGAAACAGTGTCCCTGGAGTCAGATGACATGGATTTCAGCCTCTGGCTCTATTTACTATGTGAGCATCAGCAAGTTGCAATAGTTCTGAACCTTGGTTCTCTAATCAGTAAAATAATTCTCCCTCCCCTGAAAGCCTCCAAGTGTAGGAGGCTTTCTCTAGATGTTACCTGACTCTTCCAAATCTTGTCTTTCAAGAGGAAAACCGGAAAAGATTAACGGCGATGCCTCATTGGAGATCTTCCCACAGCAACATTTCTTCTAAGCCAAGCAAGATTTCCTAAAGCACAGAAAGATCAGCAATTGTGCTTCACTTAACTCAGCCAGCAGCTACTGAGCACTGCACATCAGGCCGAAAGAAGACCACCGGGTGTTTCCAACCCCTCCAGGGTGCCAAAATGTGAGCAAGTGAGGATGAGGCTCTGTGGCAAGTGCTAAGGTGTAGAGAGCTTCCTCAGAGCTGGGATCCAGGAAAGGTTTTACAAACTGCGTGACATTTGAGCTTAGACTTCAAGGATTAGTAACCAGTTCGCAGACAGCGGATGAAAGAACACGGCGTGCAAAGGCAGGAAGGCATGAAAGGTGGCTGAGAACACAGAACCTCCGGAACCTGAGAACTCAGGCAAGCAGCTGCCAGACAGCAACAGGGATGACTGCAAAGGCCCCAGAAACATGAATGGAGGGACCCGCCCTAAAAATAGTGCCAGAACAGGCAAACGGTGACACGTGTCTAGAAGTGCAGTCACTAGGAGGTGACTAAGCTAATGGGGAGTTGCCTCCCTTTCTTGACTTCATTCATAGTCTCCCTCTACTTCTCTCTTTCCCTCCCTCCCTCTCTCCGCTTTCTCTTCTTTCTCTTTCTCTCCCTCTCCTGCTCCTTTCTTTCTCTCCCTCCCTCTCTGTCCCTCTCTCTCTCTTCCTCCCTCCCCTGGAGGAGGAAGAGTGGGAGGCAACAGTCTATGAGAACTCACAAAAACTACCACAGGAGAAACTGCAGAGTCTGGGACTATGAGCCGAAACACTCATCTGCTGTTAAAACAGTCAGCGTGCTAAGGGCCAGACAGAGCACTCAGAGGACCCCGGCTCTACCAGGACCCCCAGGGGCCCTCTGAAGTAGGAATTACCCAATGACTGACTGCGGGTGTCACTTCCACGCAAGCAAACTGGCCACAAACTCACCGATCACTGTAAGCTGTAGCCAGCTGGGAGAAGACGTAAGGCTTCTAAGGGAGGGCAACTCTCTGGGGAAGTAAAGAGCCGCGACTATAAAGAGGAACAGGTGCTTGTAAAGCATCACTAATTATGAGAGCCAAACAAGATCATGAAGTTCAAACCAATTTCAAGTACAGAACCCTTTGTTCAAACAAAATCTTGCATGAAAGTCAGAGATAGAAAACAAATAAAAGGGAGGCACAGCTTACATCCTCCACCACCCCCTCACTCTCTACAGCAACCCCCAAGACACGCTGTGGGCTGCCGCCACCCCGGGTGCTCAGTAGAATAAGGTTTTTTAATCATCAAGGCAATACATGCCTATGATTTTAAAAATCCAAACATAACAAAAGGTTTACAACAAAGGGCAAGCATCCCCTGCCTACTCTCTCTTATGCCTTCCCACCTTCAATTGTTTTTCTCCTAGAAGAAATGACCTTTCACTCTTTTAGCTGTTTCTCCTTTAAATTCTTCCAACAGTTTCCTTTGCATTGCTAAATGAGATGCCTTTACTTCTATATCTTGATTTATTAACATTAGAAACCTTGTCCTGTTTTCCACACTGATGGAAGAGAACTTAGCTCACACTACCACCCTCACTTCCCAATATAGTTACAGCACTATTTGACCTTAATTTTCATTTTTAGCGAAGTTAATACATGCGATTAGTTTAAAATTCCAACCTGGGACAAGGAATTATGTAGCAAAACAAACAGGGTGCCCGGGTGGCTCAGTCAGTTAAGCATCTGCCTTTGGCTCAGGTCATGACCCCAGGGGCCTGGGATTGAGCCCTGCTCTGTGAGGAGCCTGCTTTTCCCTCCTCCTCTGCCACTCCCCCTACTGCTGCTCTCTTGCTCACTCTTTCTGTGTCAAATAAATAAATAAAATCTTAAAAATAAATTTTGTTTTATAGATGATACAGAATGCTTCTGGACTGTGTGGGGGGTGTTATAGATAGAGACCTCAGTTCAGACCCACTTGGTTGTCTGGTTTTGGTTTTGCATGGTTTGGAAGTCCAAAATTGGTTTTGCATGTTGGAAGTCCATCCAATTGCCTTGGAAAGAAAGTAGCTATTTGCTTAGGTTGGCAGAGGCTAGGTAGGAAATGAATGTCAAGAAGTGCCCTCTGCCAAGCCCACTATCCCAAGGACAGCTCTTGCTGTGTGAGGAACAGAGACGCTGTCTTCAAGAGTGACAGCCACTACAGGCCCCAGAGCCAGAGGCCAGGAGTCGAGGGCTGGGCCCTGGACACTGCCAGGAAGAAGAGACTGTAGTCCTGAGCCCAAACACTGCACACTATGAGTCCCACCTCCCACACACATCTCAAAGTCTACCCGTCCCAGGAAGGCTCTCTTGGCCCCTCCCACTCCCAACACGGGGCTTTATAGATACTTGCCATGGCTTTCAGCTTACCCTGCTTTGCCTGGTAAACTCCTGCAGTGCTTTTGGAATTCCTCACCACTGGCCAGGTCACAGGGCAAGTTCAGTGATTGGAATGTTTCCACAGTTCAGAGTTCTGCTGACCACTTCACCATTCCCTGCCTCTGTGTCATCCATATCTCCTCCTTCTGGGCCCCCTGATAGTTCCCTCTCTCTAGAGCTTCCTTAGCTGAAAAAGCACCACTGTCTCTTGATCAAGGCCACAACAGCGAGGCTCCTGTTTCTCCTGGGCCCAGCCCATGTGGCCCCCGCCCGTCCGCCCAGCTAGTGCTTCTCTGCCTTATACCGTCCATGCCAGCTGCAGTCATCTCGGACTGACTCTTTAGTCCCTCAACTACGCTACACTCTGTGTCACTTCTGAGCCTTCAAATAGGCTCTGCCTGGAACATTCTTTCCCTCCCCTTCACCTGCCTGGACAAATCGCTTCGGGTCCCAATTTAAAATCTACTCCCTTGGGTAGTACAGTTTTTATTTCTTTTTTCCATCTATTGTGTTTGTTCTGATTACACTTATCAAAATGCTATTCTTTGTTGAATCTAATAATAAAAAATTAAGAACTGTAAAAAATAAAATAAAAAACAAAATTTACTTCGTTGGGGAAGCCTTCCCTGGCTCTTTAGCCACAGTTATGTGCCCCTATTATGAGCACCCTTTACTTGCCGTAGAAAACAATCATACCTTCTAAAATTTATTTGTCTATCTTCCCTATTAGACCATAAGCCCCTTGAGGGCAGGAGCTTTGTCTCAGCTGCAGTCTTGGTGCTCAGCATAGTACCCGGGACATAACAGATGCCCAAGAAACACTTGTACAGGAAGTTAAGTTGATTTATAGGACAAAGGATGTCTCCATCCAGTTCTCCAACACTGAGCCTTGGGTAAGGAGAGGCATGGTTTCAATTGTAAAGGACTTTACAGTCTGTTTGGGAAACCCAGCTCAGATAGCATAACACAGTGAGCAGATGACAGGTGCCCCCGTGATCTACAGAGACAATGCATGTTATGAGAAAGCTGAGGTGGGAGAGATCCCAGGGTTCTGGTGACTGGATCCTGCTCCTGGTCCAAGAGACCAGAGGTGGATTCTGAAATATGAGATGTTTCTTGCTTAGAGAGCAAGAACAGGCAGGCTTGGGCAAACAGGCAGCCAGAGCTGAAGGAAGGGGAGGTGTGTATGCAACAGCAGAGCATGCCCGCTGATGGAACCACTGTAGAGAAACAACGCTGAAGCCACACAACACCAAGCCATTACAGTGAGGCAATGGGGAGTCTACGAGAGAGCCCAATGAGTGAGGAACATAAGGAAAACAAAGTACTGGAATGGGTCATTTGAGAGCATCTCAGGGAGGGAATAGAGGGGAGGGGCTGAAGCAGGAAGGAAGCTGTTGGGCTAGACAGAGGGGAGAAGATGGGTCACTGCCTAGGAAGGAAGGCAAAGGGACAGATTCAACAAACATTTTAAATGGAGTCTCCACAAGCCACTGCTTCTGAGTACATGAGAAGAACGGGGGCATGGGGTGTAGACAAAGAGCACAGGACTATCCACCCATCACCACAGCAGGGAGATGCCTTGGTCAGAAATTACAGAGGCAGATGAGGTCATTCTACACAGGCCAGGTGTGAAGGAGAGGAGAGGCTTCCATGATTTTTTTAGGATTAAGTGCGAGACTGTGAGTTAAGGCTGGGGCAGGGGGTGTCTCTCTATAGAAGTCATAGTTGATGCCATAAGAATGAGACACTTAACCAGGAGAAAGAGACTGACTATTCTGGGCAAGATGATACAATTGAAGTCAAGGATACTTCAGTTCAAATCCCAGATGTGTCACTTACTAACTGAATGGCCTCAGGCAAGTTCATTAACCTTGCAGAGTCTAGGTTCCCCGTCTGTAAAGTGGGGATAAAAATGCTGTCACAGGATTTTTGTAAGCAGTAAATAAAATGACCTCTGGAAATAGACAAGTTCAGTTCTTCGTCTGAAAAGGTGTTCAGCAAAGGTAGACAGTGGTAGGAAGGAATCAGTGCAAGAAGAAAAGGGTGTCAGATTGAGACCCAGGACCCTGGAACTTAACAAAAGTCCAAGGAGGCAGGGTCCTCTGGGAGCCTGAATGAACAGTGTCAGGTATTCTGGAAAGTTCAAGAGGAACTGGATTGACAGGAATTACATTACTGACTCTTCTGAGAATGTGATTTTGAGGAGTAAAAAAAGAGCTACAGAACAGTGAAGGGCAGCAGCTTCAACGCCACCTGCTCGGGGCCTTCCTGGATCCCCCACTCCAGGTAGACTCTCTCCCTCTTTGTCCCTGGACTCTGGCCTTGGCCTCCTTGCACTTCACCTCTTCACCTTCATCTGTTGCTCTGCATGTTTGTTGCCTTTCTCACGCACTAGAACGTGAGCTCCTCGGGGCCAGGAATGATATGCCTCTTGTTTACCGCAGTATTACACTTCCTCCCTCTAGATGGGGAAAATAGCAGGTGCTTAATAAATGTTTGCTGAAGGAATAAAAAGGTGGACCAGGGTAGTGAGAGGAGGCTGAGAGCAGAGACATGGAGGCAGATCCAAACTCACATCCCAGCGCGGAGAGGGCTCCACCCATCCCTCTGTGCCCAGGAGGGTGTTTGCTAAGCCCACTCTGCCTGCAGGCTGGTATGTGGGCAGCCATGGGTATCTGGAGGGGCAGCAGGAAGGCCTCTCAGACGCCCTGTGATAGGCAGCCTGGACACACTCTGCCCAGTGAGGACCCTCCCGTCCTCTGTCTGCTCCCAAGGAGATCTTTCCTGACTGCCACAATGCGTTCTTGGCAACTACCAGTCCAGAAAAATACCCTGAAATTGGAGGATGTTCCAAGATGAAATGTCTGAAACAATGCAGGAACAGGGGAAATGGAATAATTGTAACAGATGAAAAGACCCACCTCTGGACTTTGCCAAGTTGAGCAGAATAGGATAATTGCAGGCAAGACTCTAAGGGTGTGGAGCCCTGTGGGGGAGGGAGGAGCAGCACTGCGGGGGACTTGAGAGGGTGTAATTATGTGAAATGGAATCCGATGGGAATTTTAGGCTTAGTGGCAGGAACCATTTCCTCCCAGTGAAAGCTCTGAGATTGGGCACTGGTTTCCTAACAGGAGTGGGTACCACCCCAGAGGCATTTAAATCCATCTTAAGCCAAGCCTGGGGGACTCTACAAGCATGGTGGCCTCACTCTAGAGGGCCGGGGTCAGCTGTTGGAGGGGAAGAGGTGATCCGACGGCAGCGTGGTGTACTGGCGCTTGAGCGGGTTCTGTGGTCACAGGGACCTGGATTCCAGTCTCGGGGTCTAGCTGGTGAGGTGCAGCGCGGACAGCCCAGGATGAACAGTTAGGAAGCCTGTGTTTGAATCCCAGCTCCGTATCTTACTAGCTGTGGGACACTTGACAGGTCATAGTCCCTCTCTAGACATCAAGTTCTCCATCATCTAAAAGGGGAAGTTGGGCCTCAGGAGCCTAAGGGCTTTCCCAGGCTGGACACCCTGCTATTTGCAAATTTCCCAGCCTTCCAGTGCTCATATATGTCTGGATTTCTTTTCCTCATTAGAGCCATTTTATACACTAGACATCAGGAAATTGGAATCTTCCCAAAGCCTCTGAAATTGAAGCCACTGAGTAGCAAAGGGTCTGGCCAACACAATGGGCAGGGATTCCCTCACAGGCCCCAGGGTGGCCCGCCTACCTCATCTGAGGCCCTGTCTTGGGGAAAGCAGAAAGAGCCAGCTGGAAGGACCAGGTGGAGATGGTCCCCTCTGCCCCCATGGTCCCAGTCCTACATAGAGATCCGCCGTCAGATAGAAGCTGGACCCTGGGGAGGAGCCCTCACTCGTGGCCAAGACAGGTTCCAGGGGACCCAGCTGACCCCCACCTAGCTTTGAGCAGGCCAGGGATGGCTGGGTGTTGCCTGGGGCTCTGCACTCAGCAAGAAGAGGACAGACCCCGCATCCTGCAGCCACAGTAGCATCCCATTCGTTGGCCCCCACTCTGCACATGAACCTGAGCTAAGGACCTGATCTATATTCTTTTGCTTGATCCTCACAGCCCCCCAAGGAGAAAGGTGGTACCTTTGCTACACCCATTTTTCAGAGGGGCAAGGTGACTCTGCTAAGTAGGAAAGTCTGTCCAATCCCCATCTGTCTTAAACCAGATCTAATCCTCTTTCCAACAAGTCTCCACTACTCTGGTAGGAATTCAGAGACTAAAGGCCAGTGTATTACAAAATCCCACCTCTGACAGCTTCCGATCCCATTAGCCACACCTTGGAATTAAAGCATTCTATCTCTGGAGGTCCCAGAGGGGACACGGTAAATGGGAAATATATCAGACTATCAGCCACTCCAACTGGCCATAAGCAAATGGGACACGGAGTCGGCAAGTTTTAGTGGGGGATGGGACCATGGCTATTGGGAGGGGAGGGGAGGGGAACGCAGAGATCCCCAAGGAGGTATTTCTACAAGAAGAGGAGCCCGGCCCAGGGGAGTAACGGAGTGACCAGAATGACC
This sequence comes from Spilogale gracilis, assembly GCA_004023965.1. Taxonomy (NCBI): domain Eukaryota; kingdom Metazoa; phylum Chordata; class Mammalia; order Carnivora; family Mephitidae; genus Spilogale; species Spilogale gracilis. The sequence continues at coordinate 50,952 of PITA01006293.1, forward strand.
ATAGTTACCATGGCACTTTTCTCCCATGCTTGGACTCAGCCCAGTGATCTAAAAAGAGTGGGGATACATAAGGCCAGGGAAGCTTTAGAGAGACCTCAGAGTGGGGTTCCAGCTGCATGGGGAGGGCTGCAGCTGGGGCCCTGCCCCCAGGAGCTAAGTCAGGCCGCACAGGCTCCGGAGCTCCCAGGCACTGGATTGCTTTGGGACTCAGGGAACGGCCTCTGGAAGAAGACAGGACACAGGCTGCCAACCCTCCACCCCCGCTGAGTGCACAGGGTTTTCTGGCAGGGAGGAAGCCCCTGAGCAAGTGGGGGGGGGCATGTTTTGAAATAAGTGGGCAGGCCTGCAGAGCAGGGTGAGGTTGCTGCCTGGAAGCCTGCAGCTCCTGGGCTCTGCTGGAGAGACATGAGCGACTGAAGAGATGTCTTTCTGAAGAAGCAAGGCGAGCTCGGAGACCCCTGGTCATGGGTCGCCACTCCCAGCAGGAAAGGCTAGCCCTGCATTCCTACCCTCCATGCTCCAGAGACAATATGAAAAACAACAACATGTATTATTCAACAGCAATTCTGAGCTAGATGCTAAGGATGCAGCAGGGCATGAAACAAAGAGTCCTGCCCTCATGGGGCTTCTGTTCCTCTGGGAGTGACGAGTAACACAAAACACAAACACAGTAGGTGTAGAGCAGGGATATAAAGGAGGGAAGGGAGATAGGGCATGCCAGTGTGGGGTTGTGGGGAGGCAGTTGGCAATTTTAGACAGCTTAGCCAAAGACCTCACTGAGGAGAGGATATTGAGTGAAAATCTAAAGGAGCTAGGAAGTGAGCCATATGGATTTCTGGGAGGAACAGTTCAGTAAACAGAAACAGCAAGTGCAAAGGCCCTGAGGCAGGAGTAGCCTGGCATGTTCAATGCCCATCAAAGAGGCCAGTGTGGCTAGAAGGGGTGATGGAAGGGAAGCTGCATAGATGTGTAGGAAGAGGTTAGAGGAAGGTCGGGCCAGGTAAGGGCTGGAAGACTATCACAAATCCTATGGCTTCCAAGAGCCCCAAAGTCTTGTGAGCAAAGGAGGAACATGATCTACCCTGTGTTTTCAATGAATCACTCTTGTTGCTATGTTAAAAATAGACCAAAGTGGAACTGGAAAGCCTGATTATTACTATCATTACCATCGCCACCATCATCACCAACAACTACAATGACAATACCAAGTATCAACCTATGTCAGGCCCAGTGCCACCCATCTTATTTCATTAGTTAGTTAAAATCTCACAGCAACTCTGTACAGAGAGAGGGCCTTATTTTTCTCATCTTACAGTCAAGGAAACAAAGACTCAGCCAAAGTCAGAAAGTCACACAGACATTCCCCGTTTCCAGTCTGGCCCCGCTTACCTGTCCAACCCTTTTTCTCATACCCCCCTCTTACCGAGCCCCATCCAACTACTCCAATTCCCCCAACTCCACAGCCTCTAGTCCTCTGAGCTTTCTTCACATGCTGTTCCAGTACCTAGTAAATGCCCTTCTCCCACTCCTAACTGCCATGCAGACTCCATCCTTTGAGAGACAATACAAGCTCTGCTTCTTTGGGTGGGGTCTTCTCAGATTGCCTCGAGTGTGGTGGTCCACGTCTTCCTCCTGGAAGTACCACCATTGCAACCGTCCCACGGCCAGCCTCCTGAGCACCACCCTGGCTCAAGGCCAGGCCTAGCACTTGTTCCCCTCCATTTCCCCAACAGTTTTGCAACCAGGTTCAAATCCTGCAGACACCATATTGGGTTATCCTAGGATATTTCCAATTTATCCAGTGCAATTTTATTCTAAAGCACATTTCCTTCATACATGCTCATTTAAGTGCACATAGCACTGACCTGGGACAGAGAGGTGCGGGCGCTCAGGTTAATGGGTGCCATCATGCTTTTGGAGAACAATGCTTGCAACAGAAGAGGAGGAACACAATGCAGAGGGAGCCCTCTGTGCTTTAAAAGAATCAGCCAGCCCCCAGTTCAAATCCTGCTCTGCCTCCTACCAGCCATGTAGCTATGAGAACATTATTTAGCCTAGGCCTTGCTCCATCGCCTATAAACTGGGGCAGATCGAGTCCTCCGGAAAGGGCCATTGAGAACTAGAAATAGTGCACATGCAAGGCCTGGCCCTGCCTCTGGAGATGGCACGAATGCCTCCTTGCCCACCCCTATCCCTAACCCAGGCCTGGTTTCAGAAGTGTTTTGTACATTGGTCACCATGCTCCTAGCCTCAGATCCTGTGGTGACTCCTATAATCATTCACCCGGAGTCCCACTTCTGGCCGGAGGCCTAGCTCTGAGGCAGCGCCTGTAGCTTCCTGGCAGCTCACCTGCCCCGTGCACCCCCGCCCAAGCCCCCGCCACACACGGCCCCCTGGCCCGTCCCCACTGCCTATGTCTACAGACTCACTCCTCCCCTCCCCACCCATGGTTCTGGCTCTACTGCTGCAAGGCCTTCCCACCTGACCGCCCAAGCCAGCCACTTCCACACTTCCAGCAGATACTGGGAAATTTAAAAGGGCAGGGCTCGTCCAGGAAATAAGGAGGAGGAAAGACTCCACCACTACAAAGCGGGTCAGAACAATGTTAGATGCCAGAATGTCCTCGCCGCTAGTCTTTTGAGGTATTGTGACATGTCAGGTCAGAGAGGACTGAAAAGTCCAATGCCCTCACTCTGCCAACAAGAGGTCCCGACAGGGTAAGGGATTAGCTCGAAGTCACACAGTCAGAGAGGAGGAGAAGGGAGTCCAATCAGGGCTGCGGTCTTGCTGGTGATCCTGCTCTTCCTCCTGCCCCGGCCTCCCGCTCAGCAAGGGCTGAGTCCAATCTGGACTAGCTGACAGAGCAGAGTGTCCTGTGAAGGCCCTCTGGTTGTTTCCCTTTCTAGTGTGTAATCCCCAAATGCATGACGCCTACTAGCCGTGTCCTCAGCGGTCTCCAGGGAAGCCATCTGTCCGGGTTCTGGGCAGCTTCCAAGCCAACTGATTGGGCCTCCCAGTCCTGGTCTCCTGGGGTGGCTGATCTTCACCTATTGTCCCTATGTCCGTGGTTGCAAAGACCTGGAAACCTGAATGGTATGCCGCATTTAAGGTATGGGAAGCTGGGCTCTAGGTAGCCCTGGCCTTCTAAGGTCAGCGGCACGGCTGACAGGCCAGCCAGGTAGTTCCAAGACACCGAGCCCCCATCCCTGGGAGGCCCCCTCAGCGGGTATTATGAACAAACTCCTCCAGGATCCTGAGGCCCTGCCACATCAGGAACTACTGAACTATAGCTCTTTACTCAGTGAGGAGCCCCTTCCTCCACATCCTTCCATTCATTCACGGACAGGGAGCTCACTACCTCACAAGTTAGAAATGTTCTAGCAGTAAGAGCACAGTACATGCCAAGCTGACATGAGCTTCCCAGGTCCTAGTCGGCTTTCTGTGGTGAAACAAGTCAATGTCCCTTCTTCTTCAGGGACAATAATCAGGCCCTATCTAAGCACACCTTTCAGATGCCTGGCCTCCCAGTTGCTGTCCTTGGCCTGAGAGCTCCAAGTGTCTACCCGGGACAGTGAGAGAGATTCTTGCTGTACAGCACACAGATTCCAGATACGGGTCACTGCTCCTCCTCCTGCCCCACTCCCATCTGCCACTCCGCCGCACTGGCAATGAGCCAGACATGGAGGCAAAAATGTAACCGCTGGACAGGACCTTCCTACTCACCTAGTTCAACCCTCACACTTTACCAGTGGGGGCTCCAAGACCAAGAGGAGGAAAATGACTTGTCCCAGGTCACCCAGCAAGTTTAGCCCATATGTCTCAGTTGGCTCAGCCAGCAAGTCCCAATGCACCCTTCAAAAAGTGGGGGTGCTGACAACATCACAGCCAAGTGGAGGACTCCTTGGGGCCCCAGAATCACTGTAGTCCAGTGCCAATCACCAGAAATGACAGTCCTTCCAGAGCATCCCTGGCCCTGGGTCCCAGAGCTGGGTCTCTGCCCTGACATCTCGGAAGCTCTGGGGTCCTCAGTACGTGCGACCTGCTTGTGGAGCACGGGGGGGGGGGGGGGGCGGCATGAGAAAGGACAGCCCACATCCCTCCTCCAGGTTATTTATAAAGTGTTTCAGATGAGTCAGGCACAGAGCTGCCCAGCACCAGCAGCCTGTTCCCTTGGAAATGCTAAAAATGATCCTGGGCTCTGGAATCCCCTCCTGACCCTCACTAGCTTCTTGGAGAAAGGTGCAGGAAGGAAGCGGAACCACCACTGGTCTATGGGACTTTCATGGTGCTCCCACTAGGAGTCTGAGACCTGAACAGGAACATGAACTCTGACAGACTAGTCTCATGGGGACAGATGGGGCACTCCCAGGCAGGGGCAGAAGGAGCTCAGCCAGGTACCCTCTTGGCACAGACCACAGGCGCCTTCCCGGCCATTGCCATTCCTCCTGCACCTTCCCACAGGAGACTGACAGACAAGCCCCAGAAAACCCGCTCCCACCTCCGCCCCCAGGCACTGGCTGCCCCCACCTCCATTCCTGTGCGAACTGCTCTCCACCTCCACCACCAGACCGGCTATTTATATCTCTCTGGAAAGGGAGCCGGAGCTTCCAAGCCTCTCCCTGCTTCCTGCTCCTGGCAGTACTCTAATTACTTCCTCAGCTGGGTGCCGCCTGCCTCGGGCACCCTGGCCAGAGCCACCAGAAATAACCGCCCCTGAACTCCCACCCAGCTTCCCAGGGAGGGCAGCCCAGATGCCCCTGCAGGGCGTGTCACTGCCCTGGGCCCAGCCCCCAGAAGAAGACGCATGTCCTTCTGTGAACCTGAAGGCACACGAGGGTCCCCGAACTGCACCCTCTCCTCTGCGGCCTCAGCCACAGACCTGGAGGAGCCACGCGTCTGCTGGGCGGAGCTCCAGGATGCCCCGCCCACTCCGCCGGGGTAGGGAGGGCCGCAGACGCAGAAGGCCTCAAGGAAGGCAAACAGTAAACGGCTTATTACACAATCGAGAGTGAAGTAAGTGCTAAATTAAGGTACGAGCTGTGCCCAGGGCCCGCAGGCCTCCAGTTCTTCCCTTTTCTTATTATAAAAGAAATTCATGTTCCTTTTTTAAATTTGTAAATACAGAAATTTTTTTAAAAAAATGACAATACAGTCACTATCCAGTCACCCAAGGACAGCTTTATCCAAGGCTGCTCTATGACTGTCACTAGAACAATCAACGTTCACAAGAAAGGAATAGAAAGATTTCAGATCAAGATAAAATGGAGAGTATAACATGTTTGAGTAAAAAAAAAATTTTTTTTTTCAGAAACTATTCAAATGCCTGAAAAATGTTTGGAAAGATACAAATCAAAGAGTTAACACTGACCAGGCAAAGGAATAGGACAGAGGTGGAGGAATAGATAAAGGGAAATTTTTCTTCTAGAAATGTCTCGATTTGAATTGTTACAATAAGCATGCATTTATATATGATTTTGTAATTCTTAATTACTCTAACGCTTTTAAACATTGCTCCATAATTTCCAAAATTTCATAGTGTATTAATTTATTTAAAATAATATGGTATAAAATTTTACAGGCCTATTATCTTTGCACTTAGAATAACATGATCTTAAAAACTAAAAGGAAGAGCAGCTGCTGTGAAAAAGAGTCTGGTAGCTCCTCAAAAGTTAAGCAGAGAACTGCTGTATGACCCGGCAACACCCCCCATAGGTATGTGCTCAAAAGAATTGAAAGTTAAGTCCTCAAAGTCCAAAGTCTCTCCTGCTTCATCGCCCTCTCTGAGAAATGAACTGAGGGTTTTGGAAGGGGGGGGTTGGGGAGATGGGGGAGCCTGGGGTGGGTATTGAGGGCAGGAATTGCATGGAACATTGGGTGTGGGGCATAAAGAATGAATCTTGGAACACTGAAAAAATAAATTATTATTTAAAAAAAAGAAAGTAAGTCCTCAAGCAGAAACTTGCACACAAGTGTTCATAAGAGCACTTTCCACAATAGCCAAAAGATGGAGACAACCCAAATGTCCATCAGCGAATGAATGAATGGGTAAACAGGCTGTGGGGTCCGCATACAATGGAACGTGCTCCAAACTGAATAAACCTCAAAAACGTTATGTTAAGGGAAACAAGCGAGACACAAAAGGTCACATACTACATGATTCCTTTTCTATGAAAAGACTGGAATGGGCAAATCTGCAGAGAAGGAAAGCAGATTGGTGGTTGCCCAGGGGGAGTTGGGGGAAGGGAGTGGAGAGTGAAAGTACTTAACAGCACTTGGGGTCCTCCTAGGGCCATGAGAAGGTTCTGAAACAAGAGCAAGGTGGTGGTTACACAATCCTGTGAATGTACTCAACGTCACTGAAGTGTACACTTTAAAATGTTTAATAGTGTTTTATGAATTTCACCTCAATTTTTTTTAAAGAAACACTGAAAAAACAGTCTCACTTGGCCCTCATGCCCTCCCCCGCCCCAGTCCCTTCATCTCAACACCAATACCTCCTTCCAGGGCTACAAAGGAGAATCCTTCTACCTGTCCCAGCAGAACAGAGGCACAAGTCCCAAGAAGGCCAGGAAAGACAGAGGAGGGTTGGAGGGGAGAGCACACATCGCTGAGTGAGAGAGGGGAGAGCAGGGCCTGCAGGGAGCAGGAGGACAGAGAAGAGGCATGGCGGCACTTGATTAATAGCACAGAACTTTTGGACAACTAGTCAGGACTATTACCCCATTCCGTGTGTGTGTGTGTGTGTGTGTGTGTGTGTGTGTGTGTGTGTGTGTCCCTGAATGAGAGACAGCAGGTGAAGAAGCAGAGGGAGCTTTTGGCAGAGGTAGAAACAGGCTCCCTGCTAAGCAAGGAATCGGATTCAGGGCTTGATCCCGGGGCTCTGGGATCATGACCTGAGCTGAAGGCAGACACTTAACCAACTGAGCCACCCAGGTGTCCCTATTACCCCATTCCTTAGACCAAGGTTCTGTGTGACTCCGGGCAGGGCTGGAATCTCCTGAACTGTGGAGGGCAGTCAGGGCCACCTGACTTGGAGCCACCCCCAGATTATCCTCGTCTACTCACCACCAGCTCCCGGAGCCAGCTCCCTCCAGCTGTCTGGTCCCCCAGCTGGGGGGGGGGGGCTCCTGCTGAAGGCTTGTAAGGAGCATGAGGATGGGGAAAAGGGAAGATGAGGGCTGTCTGCTGGGAGGCCATCCAACCTCTATCTCCTCCTTCTCTTCTTCAGAGTCTAGATATAGCCCTTTGCCAGCTGAGCCCTTCTGCGTGCCTTACCCCAAGGTCAACCCTGTGTCTAAGGCTTGGGCTCTCATCTAGTCTGCATGGGTCCAAACTCCAACTCAGTGGTTTAATGGCTCTGTGATGTTGGGCTCCGTTTCTTTAAATGGAGATAACATGGGCCCCAGCCAAATGAGACTGATGATTGAAAAAAGGCTCAAAAAGGTTATAGCACAGTCACTATCTGACTTTCCTTTTCGGCCACGAATCTGCTGAGATTACCAAAGTTTCTGGGGTGCATGGCCCTAGGGCTCTGTCTGGGCCCATCTTTCTCTGCAGCTGAGGAAAGTCCCTCATTTTGATAAATTCTGGTAAACTTGCTGGGTCTCAGGAGTGCGGGTGGAGGCAGAATTGCTCAGATGATGCGGGTGGTGGTCCAGCCAGCCCTAGCCTGGCCTCCTCGAAGCCACTGCCTACTATTTCCGTTTTTCCCTTCAGAGCCAAATAGTTCAACCCAGCCACCTGGCTTCTTCTGTGGCTCCAGATAATCCAATCCCTAATCATTAAGGTCAATGACACCTGTAACAGATTCACACTCTAGGAATTATTTTCCCAGATATTACCTCACTTGGTTCTTAAGAAAATCCAGCGAGGCAAAGATCGCTGTTCCCTACCTTCTAGATAGAAATTATACACAGATAGGCAGATCTAAATCACTCAGGTAATATTCTTTGTTCTGAACTCTACATTGTCTGATATTACAATAGCCGTTCCTGCTTTGACTAGTCTTAGCCTGGTATGCCTTCCTCCACCCTTTTGTGTTGAACATATTTGTGTCCTTATATTTAAAATGTGTTTCTTAAAAACAACCAACAGGGGCACCTGGGTGGCTCAGTTGGTTGAGCAACTGCCTTCGGCTCGGGTCATGATCCCGGAGACCCGGGATCGAGTCCCTCATTGGGCTTCCTGCTCGGTGGGAAGCCTACTTATCCGTCTCTCACTCCCCCTCCTTATGTTCCCTCTCTGGCTGTGTTTCTCTCTGTCAAATAAATAAAATCTTAAAACAACAACAACAACAACAACAACAAAATGAAAAGGCAACCTAGGGAATGGGAGGAAATATTTGCAAGCACAAAACTGATTAGGGGTTAATATCCAAAATATATGACCATCTCCAAATAATGTTTAGACCATTTACGTTTAATGGGATTACTGATGTGCTTAGGCTTGTGTCTATTATCTTGCTATTTGTTTTCTGTTTGTTCCATCTGTTTTTTTACTCCCTTTCCCTCTTCTTTTAGATTGAGTATTGTTTTTATGGTTCTGTTTTATTCCCATCATTGGTTTATTAGCTCTAACACTTCGCGATTTGAATGGCTGCTTTAGCATTTATCATCTACATCTTGCCCCTATCACAGTCTACCTTCAAGTAATACTTTACCAGTTCACATCAAGCACAAGAGCCTTATAATAGTATACTCCCATTTCTCCCTTCTGGCCTTTGCACCCCTCCCTGCATCATGACCTAGAAACTCACACAAGGCAGTAAGCTGAGATAATCACTGAGTTCACTGGGGTCACTGAACTTTGTGGCCTGATGCCCAGGGTCTTAAAAAAAAAAACCTGTTTTAGTTATTTGGTCTGTTTGTTGTTTTTTCATTGTTTCAGGTGGAAGGGTAAATCTAGTCCCTCTTACTCCATCTTGGATGAAAGCAGAGGTCCCCACTGTGTATATGAGGACACCAGGGTTCTGGGCTAAGCTCCTTACCCAAGGCCAGGCAGCCAGTAAGTGGCCAGGTGAGACTCCCACCAGATCTCCCCACACCGGACCTGGTGCTCTGTTCCCTGCCCCAATGCTCCCGTATGAGCCACCCTGAGAGAGCAAAACGAGCTAGCAGCAGAAGATAGCGGACTTTTGCCACCCCAGCAAAAAGCTGCTCACAGCGTTGCCACTGGTTTTGGAAACCACCATGATGATTATTTTGCATAAATGTATCCATTAGATAGCAACTTTCAGCATCTTCCAAGCCTCACCTCAAATGCTCCCTCCCTCCACATCTTCGGAAGCTTCTGTGGCAAGTTGCTGTGGTGTCTGCTGTCTGTCCAGCGGGACCCGGGGCTCAGCCAAGGGTGCTGGGGCCTGCTCCCCACAGGGGTCCTCAGTAACCCACATGATGTGACTCACTGAACAGCCTCCCCCATTTATACTCCCATGAGTATTTTCTAGTTGAATCCAATGACATAATAGGTAGAATTGCAGCCACTCTTGTACTAGGGTGGGGGGAGGTGTGCTCAGTTGCAGGTAAGGAGGGAGGTCCTCTCTTCTAGTCACACATTCAATTCACTTTAGGGGCGCCTGGGTGGCTCAGTCATTGAGCGTCTGCCTTCAGCTCAGGTCATGATCCTGGGATGGAGCCCTGCATCCGGCTCCCTGCTCAGCAGGAAACCTGCTTCTCCCTCTCCCACTCCCCCTGCTTGTGTTCCCTCTCTCACTGTGCCTCTCTGTCAAATAAATAAATAAATAATCTTAAAAAAAAAAAAAAACCTCACTTTAAGTCCAGGGACCTATTTAGCTTCAGAGAGAGGGAAAGAGAGATGGGCCCAGGCCAACTCTGACCAGAGTCTGATAGGAGAAAAGACACTAGCATAGCCTTCTGTGCTCCCCACCCTCCATCCTATGGGCAGAGAGGAGCTGGAGCTCATTTATCCCCAAGCCCTCTCCTCCACCAGCTGAAGCCTCAAATGCTTTGTTTGAGAAATCAGCCTGAAAGCAACAGCACTGACTTCCATTCCTACCCACCACTTGTCGCATGTGTATTCCATGTAAGGCTCTGCCATTGCATAGCCGGGGGATGCGGGTGATGGGCTCAACATGGCCAAGACTCAGGCTCCTTATTTGTAAACTGAGTCTGGGAAGTCACCTCCCAAAACTGGTTTTTAAATAGCAAACATGACTTTTCTGGCACAGACTGGGAACTTGAAGCTCAGGTTTTCTTTCCACTCTCCTCAAACCCCCTCCACCTTGCTGCGCATTGTCTTGTACTGCCCATAGAAGTTTGCATTGTGCTTGGAGATTGTTGCTCATGACAGAAATTAGGAAAGGAAACACCAGTAAGCACCGCCTGCCCTGCACCACCCAGATAAGAGGCTCTCAAACTTTGCTGCATCCTAGAATCCCCTGGGGGGCTTTTAAAAACCCCAATAGCAGGCTGTACCCCAGATCCATTAAACCAGAACCTCTGGACCTCATCATCAGGATTTTGGAAAGCTCCCTGGGCCTTCCAATGTACAGCCAAGGCTGAGAACCAGTGGGCTGGTCATAGAGACAGGAGTGCCCTCCGTGTCCTCCCTCCCTTTGCCTGCTGTCCCAGAGCATGTCCCCAGCACTCTACAGGCTCCCTGCAGTGCAGTGACCAGGACCAGGGTAGGCAAGTGAGACCCCATCTAAGGAGATGCTCATTCTTAGGTCCTTGCAAGTGCGAGGTGGCTACCTCATGGAACTGAGGAGGGCCCCTTCTCCTTCTGCTCCCTAGACATCCCATTCTTAAGGACGCACTCACTCTAGGGGGCATGCACCCTTCCCTGACAAGGCCCTGAGACTGAGCACTTCCTGCCTTTTTGCCCAGGCAACTCTCTGCCCCGGCCACTCTCAGAGACACCTCTCCACTCTAAAGGTAGAAGTGGCCAAGGGCCCCTGTCCTATCCTGCCTCTGACTCAGGAAAGCATCTTCTCTTTGAACAAATCATCAAATCCTCTTCCATCCCTGCATAGTGTCACTGTGCCAGCCCCCTGGCCAGAACCCAGCAACTGTCCGGCCACCTGGCTGAGAAGGTGAAGGGGAGACAAGGTGGCCCTCACCTGCCAGCCGGCCACTGTCCCACTCCCTGGACTTGGCCCCTTGCCTGCATGACAGTTCAAAGATTCTGGGAAATGACAGGGCTTGGCAAAGGCAAGAGTGACCTTTCCTCCAGGTGCAGGGTGGGGACAGAAGGCTGGAGAAAATATTAGCCTTAGCCTGCTGGGGGCCTCAGCTATGCCCAGAAGGGGGGGTGGTGTCCAGAACAAGGGTCCAAAAGGGGAGCTGAAAAATGGAGTAGGGTCCCCAGCTTTGCCCTGGAAAACACGACCTATCTGACCCCACTGTCCTCTAAGCCCCAGGCCCCTCTTCTTGGTGGTTCTCAAATGTGAGTAGCCTCAACAAGCCCCTGGGGAACTTTCCTCCAGATTCTGTTGCACTCTGACCCAGCCCCACCCCCAGGGACTGGGATCCAGGTGGTCTGTACTCTGAGACCCCACTTCCATGGGCCTTGGTGCCATTACCTCAGCTTCTGCCCCCCTCTCACCCCACCCCCAGCACATGCTGCAAATCCTTGCTCTGGAAAGGATGCCATGAACCCATTCACCCTGAAGGAGACTCCAGAGACTTGGAGAAGGCAACTTTACCAGGAGGTCAAGTGAGGTCAAGAGGCAGTGCCCATGGGGAAGCGCTGAGGAGGAGGACCAGTCACACTGCCACAGGGAGCAGGGAGACTACTGCACGCCCAGTGGACATGCCCGTCCAGGAGGCTGGGGAGGGGGCAGCTGCTTCTCAGCCCGCCAGCTACTGCCATGTAGCCAGGCAGACCAGGGCCACCAGATCTTCTGATTTGTCAGGGAAGCCAGAAATCTAATTTGTATGGGAAGTTCCAAGTTTTAAACCATGGGGGCCGGGGCGCCCAGGTGGCTCAGTCGGTTAAGTGACTGCCTTCTGCTTGGGTCATGATCCCGGAGACCCAGGATCGAGCCCCACATCAGCCTTCCTGTTTGGCGGGAAGCCTCCTTCTCCCTCTCTCACTCCCCCTGCTTGTGTTCCTTCTCTTGCTGTGTTTCTCTCTGTCAAATAAATCAATAAAATCTTAAAAAAAAAAAAAGTAAAGTATGGGGGCCAAGTGAGGCTCCCTGTTGGCAACCTAATCTAGACTGTGAGCCCCGTGGGGTGAGAGGCCCTGCCCAGCAACCCCAGGGGCTCCCGGTAAATGTTGGGAGCAAGTAAGCGAAGACACAGCCGGTAGTCAGGCAAAAGATGATTTCCTGCCCTGCCCCACTTGAGTCAGTCGGCAGAGGGGGGGCCCATCTGATAGCCCCATCCCCCTCCCTCCCAGAGGAGTCCTAGGCTAATGCCCATGCACCCACATCTGGTATGGCCCCTCCCGGCAGCTCTGGATGTTCTGTGAGCATCCCCTACTCCTAGACGGCCCCCCGGGTCTCCAGCTCTATACACTCCTGCCCCAAAGCCTCCCGGTATCTCCTGGCTCCGGCCAGGACTGGAACCCAGCCCTCCAGGCTCTATGAAATAGAGCTCACCCTCACTTCGGGCCACTGCTCAGAAACCTTTGCTCAGGGTGCCCAGCCAGGCCCAGGCCCGGTGCCTCGGAGCCCTGCCGTGGCGAGAGCCAGCAAAGCCTCCCAGCAGCCCCTAGGAGAAGGGTGGGCGGAGGAAAGACCGGGTCCTGGAGGCGTCTGTGGGTCCTGGGACACCACCTGCTACAGGAAGCCTATCTGAGGGTGCCGCCCATCTCTGGAGACAAAGTGGACCTCTGTGGGGGAGGTGCCAGAACAGAGGAGCGTGGCCCATCAGGAAGACTGGCTGATCGGCTGCCTAAAATTGATCGGAAAAAGAAAAATAAGGTGAAGATACTGAGGGGATGATGTGAAGTACAGGGTGTGTAAGGCCCCCCATATGAAGTTCAAGAGTGAGGTGAAGACAAGCTGGGTTAATGGGGTAGGGAGTGGTGTGGGGGGTGGGGGGACTGATGGCCAGGGGAACAGGAAGGCTCTGGAGGGGTGGCGATGTCCCGTACCCTGACCTGCATAGTACTTAGACAGGCATACGCCTGCAGAAAAATACAGCAACTACACATACACTTAAAGCTTGGTGGACTTTACTGTATATAAATTTAATCTTCACAATAAAAGAACAAAACAGCAAAATATCACATGGGTGGCTCAGTCGGTTAAGCATCTTGCCTTTGGCTCAGGTTATGTTCCCGGGACCCTGGAATCAAGCCCCACATCGGGCTCCCTGCTCAGTGTGCTCTACCCCTCACCACTTCCCTGCTCACGTGCTCTCTCTTGCTCTCTCTCTCTCAAATAAATAAATAAAATCTTTTAAAAAAATAATTAAAAATAGCAGTATAAAAGAAGGCAAAGTCCTGTCACAGACACCCACAAATCAAGAAGCTGGAGACCTGGGACCAGCCTTCTGGGAAAGCTTAAAAAGGCAAAAAGGCCAATGAGGTATAAGAACAGTGCTCCCAAATGAGGCATGGAACAGATTTCTAGCAAAGTTAGTCGGCCAGCATGTAGCCAAGTTCAAGTGCAAACACATAATTGAAAATGTGCTCATGAAGGAAGCCTTAAAGGCATGGAGAGACGGTGGCCCCTTAGAGCACTACAGCCACCTCCCTTTGAAACCCTTTGGCCTCCTGTTCTAAAGCTACAGCAACCTGGGGGGTCGCTATTATGTCTCCAATGCAGTACGGCATAAACAGAGGCCCAAGTAAGTTTGAGGACCTGCCCAGGGTCACGCTGGCCACATCAGGACTCAAAGCTCAGCATCAGACTATAGAGTTTGTGCCCTTGATTCTGCCTACAGAAGGAACCATGCCCGGCCTAGGGCACCTGGGTGGCTCAGTTGGTTAAGCATCTGCCTGCAGCTCAGGTCATGATCCGAGGGTCCCTACTCAGTGGGAAGTCTGCTTCTCCCTCTGCCTGCCACTCCCCCTGCTGGGTTCGTTCTCTCTCTCTCTCTCTCTCTCTCTCTCTCTTTCCGACAAATAAATAAGTGAAATCTTAAAAGAAACAAACCATGCCCATTGCAAGGATAGCAATACAGACATGTGGAATTCTTTGTCTAGAACAAAAACCAGTTACAGGGACATTTTACCCAAACATGATTTGGGGAATAATTTTGTGTGGGAGCTAATGGTCAGCCTTTTCTTCAGAAAAATCTCTGTTCTCAAGAGTCAGTGGTGTGAGAAGCACCAGGCTGAGCGCTGTCTCTCTCTCTCTCCTCTGTGTCCTACAGACCTGGCGGGAGGGCAAAATACGGAGATTTGCTGAAAGAGGACATCTCTTCCCTTTGAAGATTTTAGAATGAACCCCCAAGGAGGGCATCGATAACTACGGAGAATGGTATGGTCATCCAGGAGGTGGGATACCCTTCACAGGACCTGACGTCTCCTCAGACAGGCACAGGGCAGGCCGGATGACTTGAGCCAGTGGGGTTGACAGCAACACAGGAACTGAGAAATGTGGTGGACACAGTTAGTGCCTACCCTAAAGCCATCTCCCCATTACAGACCCTGGTTGTTCTAGCCCCCGAAGGTGAATTGGGATGGGGTGAAGGCCAACACAGTAACTTCATGTGCTTGTCCCAGATTCTCACTTTCCCATAGTCACTTTCCTGTAGTCAGGATACAGTTCTAGCCAAAGAGACATCATAAAGATAAATCCGCTGAAAAGCTTCTTGCTTCCTGATAAAAGAGATAGACAATTAATGGAAGTATCTTTCCTGCTTTCAGTGTGGTTTTGTGCAGCATGATGGCTGGAGATGTGGCAGCTATCTTGCCATCAAAAGGTAATAAACTTAAGTAAGAGGATAGTTGAGCAGAAAGAGCAAAAAAGTCTAGCTCCTGTTGACATTTTGTTCATCAACTCTGAATCAAACTTCAAACTGAGATAATTCAATGTCATCATGGTTTAAGCCATTGCCTATTTGGGTCTTCCATTACATGCATCCTCTCTGACACAAAGGGCAGAGGCAATAGCCTACAGGATTCAAGTCACACAAATGAGACCAGATAAGAAGCAGGGGCAGGCTGGTCAAGGACCCAGAGGGCAGCAGGAAACAAACCTCAGGGGCATGATCAGGAATGATTCCTCAGCATTTCCGGGGCTGTCTGGCCTACTGACAGAAGCCTGATGTGCTCTACTGGCCCAGCCTTTGATGTTACTCCAAGTGTCTCTCATCAGCAATTACCCAAAGCTAAGGCAAAAGGAACCATGGCCCCTCATAGCCAGAGTTACAGGGATCTGGGGGCTTGACATAGAGACCTCTTGGCTTTGGACACCTTGGACAGAGAGACGCTAACAAGCTGGGCAATGAGCTCTCTTTTCAAGTCAGCCCAATGCTAAAAAAACAGCTGGAGTCACTGTGCCGTGGCCCATGCGTTAATCAGTAGGGCAGCTACAGAAGAGCTCTGAGCTCTTTCCCCCTGGTAAATTATTGTAAACTTTTTGTATTATAATGACCTGTTAAAGTCAGAAAGTAAGCTGCAAAATCCACATGAATTAAAGATCAGACATGAGGCTTCAGATACATTTCTCACTGTGGCAGCCTGGAACAGTATTCGCACTCCTGTTGCCGGGGGGTGTGGGGGCGGGGGGTGTGGGTCAGACACTCATTGCAGCCTGTGAGCCAGTTTCTCAGCAGGGAGACTGTATGTTCAGTGCATCCAGCTGGGGCAGGTCAGAAAGGGTAGCTCAAGATCCGTAAGACAAGGGAGTTCAAATTCATAGCCAGAAAAAAAAAAAAAGCCATGAGTCTGGGAACTAGTTCAGGATCTATCTGAAGGGGGAAATCTGGGTTTAGTGGTAAAGCTGAGCTCTGAGATCGAGTCACGTGGAACAAGGCAACAGCAGAAGCAAAAAGAAGCAGAAGCATCCCTAAAGAAAGCTCGGCTTTGCTGGTGAGTTTCCTCATCCACCTGCAGCAGGTGAGGAGACCTGCAGAGGGAAGAAAGCGCTCCAGCTGGTTAAGGACAGGTGGCAGGAGTGTGGCTGAAACGATGGCTCTCATAGCGATGCAGGCCTCGGGAGTGATCATCAGAATGGCTTTCGTGCCAGAGCCTCCCAGGTGCCACGCACCATGCTAAATGTCTTTTCCAGTCCTCACAAAGCCCCCATGATTTCAACCCTATTATCATCGCCACTTAACGGATGAGAAACTGAGGTCAAGAAAGGTTAAGTCAGTTTCCCAAAGTCTCACTGCTGGCAAGTGGCAAAGGCAGGTTTCCAAGCTCAGACTAGGAATCCCTTCTGTAATCTCAAGTCCACCCCACATTCCCCTCCATGAGCTCTTCGCACACCCCCGGGTGGCCGCTGCCGCCCATCCCTGCAGCAATGCCCATGATAGTGTTGTTGATCGCTGCCAGGCGGTGACCTGGTGACACGTGGTGTGTGCGCCTTGTCTCCCCAGCAGCGTTGTAAACTCCCTGGGGACCATGACAACTAGGAATGCCCTCCGCAGCAACTGACAGGTGGCCCAACGAAAGCTCCTGTAACAAAGACACTGTCTCAGACCACAAGAAGCCTGGAGGCAGAGATCGTCCAGATTATGTTAATTTAGTGGCTGTGGTCATCAGAGGGCTGCAACAGGGACAGAACCGAGCTGTGTGCAAGAACAGATGAAGGGGGCGCCTGGGTATCTCAGTGGTTAAGCCTCTGCCTTCAGCTCAGGTCATGATTTTTGGAGTCCTGGGATCCAGCCCTGCATGGGGCTACCCACTCAGCTGGAAGCCTGCTTCTTCCTCTCCCACTCCCGCTACTTGTGTTCCCTCTCTGGCTGTGTTTCTCTCTGTCAAATAAATAAAATCTTAAAAAAAAAAAAAAAAAGAACAGATGAAGATGGGGAGGAGCCCTGTATCCCTTGTCTTCAGAGCCAGCCGCTCCCCTGAGATACTGTAATGTGTAATAAGAAATAGATACTCGGTTTTTGTCCTGGTCTCCTGCACAGAGCTCCAAAGCCTTTGGAATTTCCTAAAGGAGGAGAGCCATCAAGGTGAAAGGAACATCTTTTGTTATTCATAAAGAGGGCCCTTCAACCACCTGACTACATTAATGAGGTGATCTTTGGAAAGCCCCTAGAACACCCACCACAGGGAAGAGGGGTGGGGCTAGATGTCAGGGGATTTCAGTCCCACCCCTCCACCTCCTGGGGTGCAGGGAGACAGAGGGTGGGTTCAATAACCAACAGCCAATAGTTTAATCAGTCCCACCTATACGATAAATCCTCCATTAAAAAAAAAAAAGCCCTAACTGAAGAGAGTCAGGGTGGCCCTCCCAGACAGGAGTGTGGCCGCTTCCCCCATACTTCCCCCCATGCATCTCTTCTGTTTCTGAGTCGTATGCTTCTATCATAAACTGGTAACCCAGGAAGCAAACTTGTCCTGAGTTGTGTAACCTATCCTAGCAACGTAACTGAACCCAAGGAGGGGACTGTGGGACCCTCCGATCTACAGCCAGTAGCTGAGAAGTATGGCAACAACCGAGACTTAGGACTGGCATCCGAAGCAGGTGGGAGGCAGGGGCAGTCTCCTAGGCCTGAGCCCTTGGCTTGTGGCAGCGGAGGCTAACTCCACGTGGGTGACCTCTGGCAGGTGCCCCCCTCCGGTGACTGGGCATACCAGAGCTGAGAGTGGAGTGTTGAGTGGAGAAGCAGGGATGTTTCTCCCTTATGCCCCCCTGCACACGGCTGTCCTGATGTCTCACCGGCCAGCACTGCATCGCACACCCAGACCTAAGACAGCCACAACAAGAGGGCTGGGATTATTGTGGTTGACTTAGATGCAACCCTCGAGCGCACATCACCCGCCCCACATGCACCTTGACAGGGTCTGATTCATCCCAACATGGAAGACGCGCACACACACACACCTTGAAAGTGTCTAATTTCCTTGGTCTGGAGTGCCTCACCTCATCATAGTTTTCCAAACCTCTCTGGGTGAGGCTAAAGTGCAATCTGGGCTCAGAATCACTGGTTTGGGTTCATACACACTTGGCCTTTGTGGCCGGGTAAGGGGTCATGAAGCACGCGGCTGCGCCACACCTGAACAAAACTCGAGTCAGGCCACGCGGACGGTGGTAAGATTCGATATAGGGCCCGGAAGGCGTGTGCCTGCAACAGGTGCTCAGTAGAAACCCTGGCATTACTGAGGGCCAGGCCCTCCCAGGCTGGTTTGAAAATGCCTCCCCACCCCCCACCCCCGAACAGCACCTTGGGTTATCACATAGCATATCTCAAACAGACCTGTTTGCTAATATAGTCCCTTTGATATAATATGGATATATTTGCCCACAAACATATGCGTCCATGTACATATACATTTTAGACGGGAGTGGTGTCGTGCTCTAGGAATGCGATCAATGATTACATTAAGCAATGCTTCCTCTGGCTGTGCGCTATGTGCCTGCCGGCCCCCGTGGCCAGCAGAGGTTCTGATAAGGCAAGATTATCATGTGGGAAGGCAGAATTTGGCAGCATGATGAAGAATGCACACTCCAGGGCCATTTCAATGCTCTACCAAGGGTGTTACGTGGTTTAGGTAGGTCCTTAATTCCTCTAAGCCTCAGTTTCTCTGTCTGTAAAATGGGGATTGTAATAAAGTGCGGCTTCGTTGTTCTAGCTGACCTTGGGCTCAGATCCCAGCTCTGGCACGAACTAGTCATGTAACCTTAGGAAGATCGCTTCAACTCTTTGGGCCCATGTTTCCCCATCTGTAAAATGGGGATAATAAAGGTAACTTTATCAGGATGTTAGGAGGAGTAAATGAAGATGCCTGGGAAGTTCAGAGCATACAATCATCATTCAAAAGAGCATCCAGGAAAGCAAAGTGTCTAGCAAGCATACGAGATAAAGACTGGTCAAGAAATTCCAGGATCTTGCTATGATAGCTACTCTCAGATCTCTGAAGAGCTGCCACCTGGAAGAAGCATTAGGCTTGCCTGGTTCAAGTCTGGAGGGAAGACCCAGAGCCACAGGGTGGGGAATCACAGGGAAGGGGATGCAGCTCTAGGCAAGAAAGACTCACCCTCTGCACCAGGAACAGGAGCCTCGTGGATGGTGACTCTGGAGACCTAGACACCACCAGGCAGAGGCCCGAGCCAAGATCCCACTCTCTCTGGGTGGTAAACTCAGGCAATCAGATCAAGGAAACCCAGCCATAGCTCCCCAAAATGCTAAGAAACTTCTCCCTTACACAGAATTCCTCAAACTTCTACCTGCGTAAGAACCACTTGGGGGTCACATCCAAACATCTGACTCCAGTTCCCACACCTAGAGATTCAAATTCAGCCAATCCCAGCTGGGGGTCTCATTTTCAACAAGACGATGCAGGCTCACATGGCCCACGCAGCAAACTGGAAGACACTAGGCCTAAACTCCCACCTGCTACTGTTTCAGAGCCCCAAGATTTGCGGCTGAGCCCACAGTTAGAAACACTGTATGCAGAGAACCACTTGGAGCTGAGAAAGATGGGCTCAAGGAATCACCCCCACCCTTGAAAGTGCCCAGAGAGAAAACAAAGCAGGTGTTAATGAATTCTGGTCCTAAATCAGGAGGTGTGGCACGCAGGCGCCTAGGAAAAGGTATTCAGTGTGATTGCTGGCAAGGTCAGAGCTGACACAGCACATCAGGGTGCTTGCAACAGGCACCCACATAGCCAGCCCTCGGGGAAACAGCTGGGAAACACACGGAAGGGAAGAGTGATGGGACACAGCTGTAGGGCACCGCTCACCTTAGAATCTTTGTAAATGACACTGTCAGAGCAGCCTCACTGCTGGGGTCCCTGAAGAGTGTGGCTACCAAGGCACAGTCCAAACCCTTCTACAGGGTAGAGTCCCCCAGAGTCAGGCTCCAGCCCACCCTACAGGTAGCTTTTTCCCTGAGCAGCCCCTCTGGAAGCTGAATTATTTGAAAAACAAAACAAAGTACCTGGAAATTCTGTGGGCGAACTTACTCCCAAAGCATCCCAGGCTCCAGCCATGTGGCCCTTGCCAATCTGACCCCACCAGCTCTTGCTCATTCTCGCAGGCACTTTGCTCCCAACCTGTGTGCCTCCACCAATCCCACTCAGCAAAAGTCTCTTCTCCAGGAAGTCTGGACATGCATACAGCAATCTGTCCTCCCGCCTCTGGGCACCCCAGCACCTGCCGCCTTCCAGAGCAGAACTTAATGCACTCCCATGCAGTCTAGGAGGCCCAACAAAGATCACTGCTCTCAATGTCCTGTGGACTTGGAGAGGATTCCTGAGGACCAGGCAATCAATTCGCAAGGGGTCCAAAAAATCCACTGAAGGAGGTCCTGCCTGAGCCCTACACCCTCAAAGAGGGATGTAAGGAGACGTTCTCCAGTAAAGGGGTTTGATGTTGGCTGAGTTGAGCCCTACTCTTGGGCCCTGACGTCTCAAGGAAGGGGAACAAGTTGGGACCAGAGCTGACCCCCTCCTAGGACCCAGCCCCTTGGGCGCTGAGTGAACATGAACCAACTGAAAGAATTAGAACTTTAGGAGCTTAAGGACAGGCAGCCCTGCAGCCCATGGGAGACCCAAGTGGCTGCATCCCTGTGGCAGGACTGGGGCCAACAGCTGAACCCCTGAGAGCTGGGGCCCATGCTCGGACAGGTCGGCCCCTCCAGCCGCCTTCCCGTGCAGCTCTCTGCAGCCGACCCAGCCCATGGGACTGAGTAAGCGCCATGGATTCTGGGTGAACTCAGAAATGGAGAGGAAGCCTCACTAGGGAGATACCAGCCAACGGATTTTCTTCACATGATTAACTGGAAAAATAAGAGCCATGATTGTATTTTGGCAAGCTGGTAATTTAGCGCCCATTCAACTCATTGTTTTTTAATTATTTACACAATGTGTATTTAGCAAGGATGAGGAGAAACTGATTTTCTCTTATAAAACTTGAATACCTTTCTTTAGGTTTAAAATAATGGATTTATTGCATGCATTTATTATAGGCAATTTTCTACACCAGACAGCTTCCTGGGACGCAGAGACACCATTTAAAATTTAGATGCTAAAATAAATCACTTGCTCCTGGTAAACAGCACTGCGCAGGCATTCATCAGTTTCATGGTCCCAACTGGCGGGTGCTGATAGCCACAGTGACCTGCAGAGGGGGCTGGGGTGGGGGGCTGGCGGGCTGCTGCTCGAACTCAAGGAAGAAGAGAAACACCACCAGTACAGAAGTAGGTCGGCACTAATGAGGAGGGGTTTTGTCCAGTTTTGTCGTTTCCCCTTGAGCACACTTCTACAGGCCAACCCAAGCCAATTAATTTAGGCCAAGGGTCAGCAAACTTTTTCTGCAAAGAGCCCGATAGTAAATATTTTAGGTTTGGAAAGCCAAGAGGCAAAACTGAACAATAGCTCTAGCTAAAGGGCTGCATGGTCTTTTTTTTTTTACGTTTGCATTTAAAGCTGTGAAAACCATTCTTAGATCTCAGGCTGTAGGAGGCCAGGTGGTGGGCCGGATTTGGGCTGTGGGCCATCACCTGCCAACTGCTGATTTAAATCAGGCAGTTATCAAAGGAATATAGAACCTGATGGCCCAGGACCCAGATGTATGACCTACTAAAGTATTGTTTTGTTGCCTTTATTGGGGCAATTTCATTGTAGGTAACTGCTTAAAACCATCCTGAATGAAATCATGATACTGCCCCATGTTTACAGAGCACTTTACAGCTTCTTCCCCATCGTACTTAATGCCGCCATCATCTCCAAAGGAAACACCAGCCAGTCGTCCCTAATTCTATTCACGCCCTTCCTTTCTACTCCCAGCAAGTTCAGAGTGCCCCCATCCAAGACAGAACTCAGAACCGACCGCTGGGCTCAAACAGGGACTTGTACAGAAGTTCACAGCCCACACCGCATAGTAGCCAAAAGGTGGAAACAACCCAGATGTCCATCCCGAGGGGAATGAATGAACACAATGGGCTCTGTGCACATCGTGGGGTATTATGCAGCCTTAAAAAGGAATGACGGTCTAACCCTTACTGAACCTTCAGGATATTATGCTAAGTGAAAACAGCAGTCACAAAATGACAAATATGGAATGAGTCCCAGCGTGCCCAGAGCAGTCACACTCAGAGGGGCAGCAATGGGGAAGAGGCTGCCAGGGACTGGGGGGGAGGGAATGGCAAGGAGCTAGTACTTAAAGGGTACAGGGGATTAAACAAAAAAAGCTGGGACCATATGAAAATACTGGAAATGAATGTCAGTAATGGTTGCATAATACTGTGAATGGCCTTAATGCTTGAACTGTATGCTCAAAAATGGTTAAAATGATACATTTTATGTTACGTATACCTTATCGCAATTCTGAATATTAAAAATACAAAACTATTATTTAACCCACCCAGCAGGGCCATCTCCCTCACCACCACACTAATGCTAGGGACTATGATTTCTGGCCTCTTAACTAGTCTCTTGGTGTCCGCTCGTGGGCCCTACACTGCACTGCCCACAGAAACACAGAAATTAGGTAACCATTTTCTTACTTGAAACTCTCCAGTGGCATCTACCCATGCTCCTCCAAGTGTGGACAGCAGACCAGCCACCCCGGCATCTCTGGAAAACTGGTGGGAGACCCAGCATCTCAGGCCCCAGCCCAGACCATCCTATGCCTGCGAGAGACAGCAGACACGGCTGACCCACAGCCAGCCGCCCACCCAGGCTCCCCTGCCTGCCTCCACGCCCAGGTCAGAAAAGCTCCTTCCTACATTGGCCTCCCTATCTGGCCTGCTTTGCCATCAAGAGTGTTCTGCTTAATGACAAGTGAGCAGAATCTGCCTTATATGTAGATATGAGGCCTCAAGCTGCTGCAAAGGGACAATCAGCCAGGACGGGCCCAACAGTGGAAGGCTGTCAGCCCAAATATTATCAAGTTTTGAACTTGTTGCAGGCTTCTTTCCAAGTTAGAAAAATAAAAATAAACTTCTATTTGTTCAAGCCACTGGGAGTCCAATTTTCTGCAACACTTGTATTTCTAACCAATACAACGCAGTCCCCATTGTCCTCAGAATAAAGTCCCCTTCTCATACTGCCTGCCCCTCCCCTTACCATGCTCCACCCCCAGCCAGCCCTTCTTCACAGTCCCTCACCCAAAACTCCCCAGGGCTGGCTCATTATATCAGCAGGTTCCCCTTCCAACTGTCACCTGCTCAGTTGGCCCCTCTCTACCAACCCACCTGAAGGAGAGTGAGACCCATCCCCTCGCTTACTGTGTTTAGAGAACTGAGCACTACGAGGAATCACCACCCTTGTTCATTCATCGACTTGGTTATTATGTGTTTCCCTACCCACCCCACATGGGCACTATTCTGTTCACTGTGGCACCTCTCCCTGGAAGAGTGGCCAGTGCAAAATCAGGGCCCGATAAATCACTGTTGATTGAATAATGGATGGATTTACAAATACTTGTTACATCTCTCATTCAGTTCCTGCTAACCACGACCTTGAGAGGTCATCAGGATGCAGGTATTCAAACCCTTTTTGCCAATGACCAAAAGGAAGGCTGTAAAGGTAAAGCAGTTCACAGCTGCTAAATGGCATGGAGGTCCATGCATGGACACCATGGGAGCCTGTCCCAGACTCGAGCCTTTGCTGCACGACCGTGAACAAGTCACTTTGCCCTCATAGTGCAGTTTCCTCTTTGAAAACAGGACTGATGTTTCCTTCCTCATGAGATGAAAGGAGACAGTTCATATAGAACACTTGGCTCGAAGCCTGGCACATAGTAAACACTGAAAACGAATAGTTCTTCTCATTGTTGATTCATCATCATTAATCATTGACATCTATAATGAGCATGCCATCATTATTATATTAGCTTAAATGTTATTCTCAGTGATAATGAACGTCACAACCAGGACTGGGGCTGGGCTCTGCCCTCCAGCCACAGTCCCCACTCTCACTCTCGCTACCCCAGCAGCAGGGGTCCAGGGGCTGTGGCAGAGGCCCAGAGGTACCCCGAACAGGGATTCTGTTGGCTTCGCTCTATGCCTTCCAGGCCCAGCTCTGCCTGCTGGGCCACAGAGACTCACTCTGTTACACTTCCTCAGCAACCAGCAAGTCAGGCCAAGCTTCTGGCTAACTCAGGGGAGCCTGTTCACAAGCACTTCAGAAGCTCCCTGCCTGTGGCCTAGGTGGCTCTGAGAACGTTTCACCTCAGCCTGGGTCGCTCCTCCCTCAGGTTCCAAGATGCAGCCAAAGGCAACACTCACAACACTGCACGCAAGCCCACACCTGCCTCTCTGTTTGCACGGGGCCGGGGGGCGGGGGGGCACTCTCTGAGCTCCAGATCTACAGGGGCACAGCTGAAGGCATCTAGGGGCT
>PITA01006293.1:75426-101526 GCA_004023965.1 Spilogale gracilis
GGGGGGGGGGGGGGGGGGGTGTGCTCTGCCCAGAAGCGCAGGGACTACCACTCTGAGTGCCAGCTGTATGCCAAGCACCACTCTCCGTGCTCTCCCCATACCGGGCAACACTGTGAGATGGGTGCCACCGTGACCCGCACTGTGCAGGTGAGGGAACAAACAAGACAAAAAGGTCTTGTTCAATGTCACACAATTAAATTAGTGTGGGAATCAGATTTGAACTCTGGCCACAGGATGCTCGAGCCTCACACTTCCTCCTTCCGGCTCCATCGGAACCCACTGGGGTGAGCACACGATGACCCAGCTAACCACCACCCCCTGGCAGCGACCAGAGGCAGAAAGGGCTGGGCCCAAGTTCTTTGCTCAGCCCTGCCAGACATAGCATCTGCTACCCCAAAGGTCAGATGGGCCCCACTTATGAGGTCCCGCCAACGGACATGGGAGCTGCTAATGAGGGCATCATGACAGACGGAGGCCAGCAGGCCAGCTTCTCGGGAGATGGCTCTCAGGTCAGGGGCACAGTGAAGGGCCTTGGGGAGGGGCAGTGGGCTCCTGCTAGCACCAGGTGTTCTGGGTTTCTGTCTCCCCTCCCTCTCAATCCTTGGAAAGTTCTGTCCTGGACCCTTCCTCCTTCTGTCCTTTCTCCTTCTCTGACCACCTGGAGGCCAATGACCTTGAGTCTAGCTGCATAATGATTCCCTTCTTCCTCCAACGCTGGAGAGGACTGGAGAAGCAGACATTTGGATTCCCATCATCTCCTCTCTTTGCCCATCTGACAAATGAAGTTACTGAGACCCAAGCATGATAGAATCACAGGCTCTCACAGAATGTCACTCTTAGAAGGACTTCATGATCTTCCTGTCCAGGGGACCCAACAGGGAGCAGTACTGTCCCAAAGGGGTAGTTAGAAAAGAGTGGGGTTGTTTTGATGGTCACAATGCCTAGGGATACTACTGGCGTGGCCCAGGAACGTGAGATGCCCTGCACTGCATTAGAACAGTTCTGCAAGGTGAAGATTTGGGGTACCACCCAAAATGCCAGCAGTGCCCCCTGCCCACCTCATCAGTTTCTATAGAAGAGGAAACTGAATTTCAAGGAGGAAAACTGATTCAGTCAAGGTCACTGTGGCGGAAGCTTCCAGTTGCCTCCCAGTTTCCCTTTTCCTTGTCTTCTTTAGAAAAAGAACCCTCCAAATAGCCAAATGCCACCCAGCTCAGAGATTCCATCTCCCCATTTCCCCAGAAGCTCCATGTGAGCGGCATGCAAAGTCAGGCCCCTGAGATTAAGCAGGTGTACTAGAAGGACTGCCAAGAAGTCTCCCTGAATGGGAGAGGGCACTTTTCCTGACTTCCTCCTCCTGCCTAAACCTCAGAGGGAGCCAGAGCAGCAACTCAGGCCATGAGGCAATGCATGAGGGATAGAGGAGCAGCAAGATGGAAGGGTCTGAGGCCCCGAACAGTGTGGAGGCAGCACCCCAGTCCCAGGCTACCCGCCTTCAGATGTCAGTTACATGAAACAGAAATAAACTCTTTTTAAAGCTACTGTTATTTGGGAGGTTTTTCTAAATTGATATAATCATGTAATTCATCCAGATTAATATCCTGGTTTGAGCATCCAAATGTGTCAAGCAGCACGTTGAGAATTTCAGTCATTACCTGGAGATAATCTTAGGAGATCTGATTCTTAATCTCGTGATACATACAAACTATTAAGAACCCAAAGGCATGAAAGAGGAAATAACTGCCTTATCCACAGCAAGGAAGAAGCAAAGCCAGGACTGAAACCAAATCTCTTGCTACTTCTGCTGGTCACAAGAGAAAAACTGGGGCGGAGAGAGTAACTATATGAGGATGGCAGGCTCATCCCACATGACTCACAGACGCGTTCCGGGGCAGTCAGTATGGGCTCTTCGTGATGAGAATAAGCCCAGGAAGGTAGCAAGATCTCCTTTACTGAATAAGGCCACGGTTGCTGTTTCTCAAGTAGTAAGGTCATGATCACTCATTCTTCATGTGAACTCCTGGTCACAGTGAACAAAGTAATTCAGGCCAGTTCTCCATTGAGGACAATGAATGGAAGGTGGGCCCAAAACTCGGACAAAACACCAAAGATTACAAACTGTTGAGGAATTGCCAGGCTAAGATCTGGGAGAAGCCAAGAATTCAGAGATATGGCCAGCTTACAGGTTGCTTTCCTCCAGAGGGCATTGGCCCACCAAAAGAAAGAGGCACAGGGACAGAAGCTGGGCTCTTAGTATCCTCACGGCCAAAGGAAAGAAGTGAAAACAAGAGGTTGTCATATGTGGGAACTCTGAGAACCCACGTCCTGCACAGAATGGGGACTACACATCCTAGATGGGGTACAGAACAGGTGGGGAGTAAACTTGATATAAAGCAGCCCTCACACAGGCTGGCACCCTGATTTCTTACTTGGTCACATCAAGCCCTGAAGTTGAATTGTAGTGGTCCCAGAATGGTAACACCCCCAAGCTCTTGGCTGAAGCAAATAAAAATTCTTCCTGGATTTTGAATCCAAGACTTCAAAACTTTATTCCAACCTCCATAAGAAGAATAAAGGAAACAGCAGACCATAGAAACAGACCCAAAAGTACATGAAGTCTGGGTATTATCAGACACAAACTAAAAGCAACTGTGCATACTGTGTTCAAAGAAAGAAAAAGAAAAGAAACTTGAAAAATCTGGCAGGGAACTAAAAACTGTAAAAAGTGACATAGAAGATCTAAAAAGAACCAAACAGAAATTCCATCTCTGGAAATAAATGAAATTGGGATCTCAAGGGACAGGGTGGACAGCAGATCATACATAGCTAAAAAGAGAAACAGTGAATTGGAAGTCAGGTGGAAAGAAACTACCCAAAATACAGCCCATAGAGATTAAAGATGGAAAATATAATAGTAAGGGTGGGAGACCTAGAGTAAGAGGGAGTATCATACTTTTACTGGAAGTCCCAGAAGGAGAGAACAAAGAGCATGTGACCAGGCATTCTTCACCTGAATCTATTCTGTGGGAGCTTATTGTGGTAATGAAATGTTTTTGCCTTTAAGTAAGTAGAACATCAGTCACAAGCCCTGAGGGGGCAGAGAAGCCAAAGCTCTCCACTAATTTTCAACCAGCCAGATCCTTAGGAGGGGGTCCCCACTGGCATCTGACTGAAGCCTGAGATGGCAGAGTTTTGCAAGACACAGGAAGGGACCTGGAGTTGGGACTCTGTTCTCTTGAGAGGTGGGGAGGAGTACCTACAGATAGAAGAGTGGGGATGCAAGACAGGAAGAGTGTTGAGAAACACCAGGGGGAGGAGCCTGAGAAAGTCTGAGAAAACAGAGCAAAGACCTAAGAGGGGTCCCCAGGAACACCTCTGAAGGGCTACACTGCACTTGACGACGTTTCTCCCCTGCGCATCTGGTTTCCAGTGCCCTAGTCACATGGATCCTCAGGTGGGATCCTGTCACCAGGGTGTGCCTCTCAAGCCAAATCTAAAGCAGCTCCAAGCCACCCCTCCCTGAGGCATAGCCCTTAGCCGTCCACGGGGACTATGCACACCTCCTTTGCCTCACCAGCCACAGAAGTGGGGTTGGCTCCCAAAGCAGATCTCTGTTTCCTCACTCCTCACTCCGCTTTCTCAAGTGGAAAGCCACAGATTCACCTTTGGACTCCCTAGATTTATGTCAGTCATGGCCTCCTGGGCAACCCACCCACAGCCCCAGGAGACATAAATCATTTCCCCTAGTAGTCTCCATGAAGCTCACCATACCAGGTGTGAGGTAAGGGGAACCCCCTCCCTTTGGGTTTGGGATCCCAACTGCCCAAGGGGTTGGGACTCATAACATAGCTTTCTACCAAAGAAACTCTCTCAAAAGTCCCCAAATCTCCAGTTCCTGATCCTCTTCTGTCCTCAGTATGGATGAGCCATCTCCCTGGTTCTCAACCACAGTGTGTGCCCCACAAGCCCTTCTGCACAGGGAGCCTTTGTCTTCATGCTTCAACCAAAACTGCAATAGAAGAGTCCTGATTTCACGTCTCATTATGTGTGTCTCTCTAACTACATAGGAAATTCTGGACGGAGACACAATACAATGCTAACAATAGTAATCACCAGAATTTGGGGTTGTGGGCAAGTTTTGTTTTATTTCATTTTTATGCATATTTCAGATTTTCTAAGACACATTGTTTTACAGACCAAAAAAAAAATAATAATAATAGAAGAAGATGAAGGGGGGGAAGAAGAGGAAAAAAATGAGGTTCCTGAAGCAAACATTGTCGGGTACTCACCCAACCATTATTTCCCCATTGCATCCTCATTAAATAACCCTTCAAAAATTGTTTTCATGTGTCAGGCAGCTTAAGCTTCCGAGAGGACTAGACTCTCTTCTGCTCCAAAACAGACACCTGTCAGTCACTTGTGGCAATTCCTCCTTGTCAGGGACTGACTGCCTGAGGAAAGCACATGCAACACAAGAGAATAAACTGTGACATATCCACGCAATGGGATATTATTCAATGAGAGAGAGAAATAAGCCATCAAGGCACAAAAAGACAGGGAAAAAGTTTAAATACGTTATTGCAAAGTGAAAGAAGCCAATCTGATTCCCTTTCTACGACACTCTGGAAAAGCAAAGCTATGGAGGTGATAAAAAGATTCGTGGTTGCCGGGCGTGATGGAGGAAGGAGGTGAATAGTTGTGGACAGTGGGCACGGCGGAGGATTTTAGGGCGGTGAAACTATTCTGCACGAAACTACAGTGGCGGGTACAGGTCACTAAACATCTACCCAAACCCACAGAACTACAAAGGCAAGAGTAAGCCCTTACATAAACAACTGCAGACTGAGTGACAACAGGCATAGGTCCCTCACCTGCTAGGGTAGACTGCTTTGGCGGCGGATGCCCATGGTAAGGGAGACGGTGGCGTGTGGGGTGGGAAAGGGGAATTCTGTATTTTCCCCACAGTTTGGCTGTGAGCCTAAAACTGCTTTTAAAAACAAAGTCTAGGGGCGCCTGGGGGGTCTCAGTTGCTTAAGCGACTGCCTTCAGCTCATGATCCCGGAGACCAGGGATCGAGCCCCACATCGGGCTCCCTGCTCGGTGGGAAAGCCTGCTTCTCCCTCTCTCACTCCCTCTGCTTGTGTTCCCTCTCTGACTGTGTTTCTTGCTGTCAAATAAATAAAATCTTTAAAACAAAAAACAGGGGCGCCTGGGCGACTCAGTTGGTTAAGCAACTGCCTTCGGCTCAGGTCATGATCCCGGAGACCCGGGATCGAGCCCCACATCGGGCTCCCTGCTCGGCGGGAAGCCTGCTTCTCCCTCTCTCACTCCCCCTACTTGTGTTCCCTCTCTGGCTGTGTTTCTCTCTGTCAAACAAATAAATAAATAAATAAAGTATTTTTTTTTAATGTCTATAAATAAAAAGTTTTAAAGAGACATGAGAAGATTCAGAGCTCGTGCGCCGTACACACGGGCAGTCCCCTCCCCACCTCCCAACACAGGCAGTAGGGGTACAATGGCAGAGAATTTTAAGATATCTATAAAACAAATCAAAAGTCAGTCTCCACTTTATTATTACCAAGCAGCAATTGTAAGCCATATTAGCGATAAATAACTCTTCCCTAAAAAAGTCTCTTGTTGGTCTAAGTTCTAAACCAAGGGCTACTGTTACAGCTGTGCACTTTAATACATGTGAACTTCCACTTGGCACGGCTTCAGTACCCAGCCTTTCATAAGCCTGCATCCCGCCCAACAGCTAACTCAGAAAGCTCCTGGTTATTTGGGCAGCCTTTGATACAGGCCAACTTGGCTTTATGTGTCGTTTTTTTTTTTTAATTAATAGACTTAATTTTTTAAAAGATATTATTTATTTATTTGACAGAAGGAGAGACAGCGAGAGAGGGAACACAAGCAGGGGGAGTGAGAGAGGGAGAAGCAGGCTTCCCATCGAGTAGGGAGCCTGATGTGGGGCTCGATCCCAGGACCCTAGGGATCATGACCTGGCCAAAGGCAGATGTTTAATAACTGAGCCACCCAGACACCCCAACAGACTTCATTTTTTTAGAGCAGGTTTAGGTTTACAGAGAAACTGAGTACACATGGTCTCCCGTATTATTAACATCTTGGCATTAATGTGGTACATTTGTTGAATTGATGAACCAATATTGATGGACTATTATTAACTAAAATTCATAGTTTACATTAGGGTTCACTCTTTGCTACAGTGTATTCACCATTCCAGTATCATATATAAGAGTTTCATTGCCTTAGAAATCCCCTGGGCTCCATCTACTCAGCCCTCCCTGATCCCCCAGCAACCACTGATCCTTACTTCTCCCTAGTTTGGCCTTTTCTGGAATGTCACAGAGTTGCAATCACACAGTAATTAGTCTTTCCAGACTGGCTTCTTTCCCTCAGGAATATGCACTTAATGTTCCTCCATGTCTTTTCATGGCTTGGTAGATCATTTCTTTCTCTCACTGAATAACATTCCATTGTCTGGATATTTCACAGTTCATCCATTCATCCGCTGAAGAACATCTCACTTGCGTCCCACCGGTGTCTTTCTAGCATGAGTTCCTAAATGGTCAGAATCATTCAGATGCCGTTTTTGTCCCCAAACCCTACAATATTGGACATTCCTGCCTTTCAACAGTAAATCCAGAATAAAGAATGACAGCCAACTGAGTGTGAAGACAAAACAAAATAGAGCTTGAGTTTCTTCAATTCTGTTTTTCTCTAGGACCACTCGGACATTTGCGTTGTGTTTAAAACCCAAAACTGGGCGCCTGAGTGGCTCAGTGGGTTAAAGCCTCTGCCTTTGGCTCAGGTCATGATCTCAGGGTCCTGGGATTAAGGCCTGCATCTGGCTCTCTGCTCGGCAGGGAGCCTGCTTCCTCCTCTCTCTCTCTGCCTGCCTCTCTGCCTACTTGTGATCCCTCTGTGTGTCAAATAAATAAATAAAATCTTTAAAAAAAAATAAAAAAATAAAACCCAAAACTGTGAGGCAGAATGAGAACTGACAAATAGAATGCTTTTGTTGGGTAAGCACAATATTTGTTTATACGTGAAATATCCTACCAAATTTGAACAGTAGCTTGAAAATGGAAAGTTCTTCTCTTTGCTTCTTTCAAGACTGTAGAACAAATTAAGAAAATAATTATTACTGGGGCGCCTGGATGGTTCAGTCACTTAAGTATCCAACTCTTGGTTTCAGCTCAGGTCATGACCTCAGGGTCATGGCAGTGAGCCCCATGTCGGAGTCTACACTCAGCACAATCTGCTTGACATTCTCTTCCTCCTGCTCTGTCCCTTCCCCCTGTTTGCTCTTTCTCTCTCTCTAAAATAAATAAATAAATAAAATCTTTTTAAAAGATTTTTTATTTATGAGAGTGAGCATGCATGCAAGCTAAAGCAAGGGGGAGGGTAAGAGGGAAAAGGAGGAGCAGACTCCCCGCTGAGCAGGGAAGACTGACATGGGGCTCGATCCCAGGACCTTGAGATCACAGTCAGAGCCAAAGGCACCTGCCCAACCAACTGAGACACCAGGTGCCCCAATAAACGAAATTTTTTTTAAAAAAGAATTACTACTGATTATTACATGATTATTCGTCAAAATAATTTCATTATGTTCATAATTCTCAGATGGCCTCTAAGATTCCTGCCACCTGGTGTACATGGCCTGAATAACCCCCTCACCTTGGGTGTGGGCAGGACCAGTGAATATAATGGACTATTACAATCACTTGACTTTGAGATCATCAAAAGGGAGATGATCCTGGGTGGGCCTGACCTAATCAGGCAAATCCTCTTAAAGAAAGCGACAGGTCCTTTTATTTTTTTTTTTAAACATTTTATTTATTTGACAGAGAGAAACACAGCCAGAGAGGGAACACAAGCAAGGGGAGTGAGAGAGGGAGAAGCAGGCGTCCCGCCGAGCAGGGAGCCCGATATGGGGCTCGATCCCGGGTCTCCGGGATCATGACCTGAGCCGAAGGCAGTCGCTTAACCAACTGAGCCACCCAGGCGCCCCCGCAACAGGTCCTTTTAAAGAAAGGCTTCCCCTACTGGCCTTGAAGATGCAGCCTCCATGAATTCCACAGCTTCGAGGAAGCTAATTCTGTCAAAAGTTAACCGTGCTTGAAAGAGGATCCCAAGCCTCAGGTAATCCTACTCCCAGCTGAAACCTTGACTGCAACTTCGTGAGACCCTGAACATGAGCAGAGTATCCAGCTAACTATGCTGGGCACCTCCACCTCCACCAACCAAAAGAAACTCAAATATGTGTTGTTTCAAGCTGCTAAAGCTGTGGAGATTTGTTACAGCAGCAGCAGAAAACTAATACGTGTGCCTGAGGCCTCCCAGCTGGCTGGAGATTCACACCATGCAGGAGTCCTCACCACTGCCTGCATGTGCCAGAATGGAAGACTTAGGTGCCATGGCCAGGATCCCACCATCAGGAAGTGGCCGTGCCAGGCTGCAGGCCAGGCCTGTCTGACTCCGGGTCCCGGTGGGCTGATCCTGCAGGTGGCTGTCTGGTTGTTATGGTGACTTGCAGTGATTTCTGATGACAGGAGCCTGCAGCTCAGAAGGGCATGTGGGGAGGGGGCAGTTCCCCTCACAGACTCATCAATGCTCACCCTTGATCCTACCCGCTCCCTGGGTGGGCAAGTGGAGACACAGCCCCCAGTCCCAGCCCAACTTGGCCCTCAGCTTGCTCCCTCCACGGCACACTTGCAGTTACTCCTTTTCAACCTCTCGCCTTGGCCGGCCTCCCCACCGGAATGACAGCCCTGTGAGAGTCCATGGGCTTCCAGTGCCTGCCGGGGTTCTGGGCACGCAGAAGGCACTGCAGAACCCTTGCTGCATGGATCACAGAGCGGAAAATGATAACTTCTCTTCCTCCTCCAGAACCTGGGGACCACAGGGGCTGAGATACCTTGTCTGAGGCCCAGGAAACTCCCATCCTTCCTCCTCCTCTCCCATGGCCTCATCTCCTGGGCTCCAGGTCTCCAGACACTGATCCCTTGCGGGGGATATGGAGAAGTGAAGCCCTCACCCTTACCAGTTCTGCTCCAAGTCACCCCACTCCATCCCACTAAGGACCCTCCGGGACAGGAGCAGCCCCTGTCCCATGCTTGGAGCCTCCCAGGTTCTCAGACACAGCACCTGCTCTCTCTGCTGGCAGAAGTGGGGAAGTGCATGGAGATCCCCACACAGGGGAGATGCTGCCAAACGCCTGAAAGCAGAAGGAACCCTTGAGCCTAGAAAGACCCAGGGTAGGAAGGTGTTAGGGGAGGTCAGTAGCCTGGCCTGAGTCAGACCCATGAGGAGCCTTCTGCCCTGCGGCTTGGGAGCCTGGAGCACAACCTTACCTCAGCCCCACCGGCAGGGCTGGCAAAGCAACATCACGCCTCTAGGGTTCTTCGCCACCGAGCGCGGGCTGGTTAGGGAACTCCACTGCTTCCACCCGGGCACATTATTCACAGGAGCCGCCCTGCCCTGAGAGCTACGTGGTTTCATCCTGGGATGGTAACAGCTGGTACGACACACACACCTACTACGCACACCTCTCATCTCTGCCTGCAGCAGTCATGCCGGGTGAATGCTATTACTTTGACCACGGAGATGAGGAAACTGAGGCACAAAGTAAGTGGCAGAGTCAGAATTCGAACCCCAGTCAGCATGGCTCTACAAGTCCTTGTTCTTCGCGTGACCTGTGCATGTGTGCCTTGTGTACTGTTTCTAGTCCTAATCCAAGAAGACCTCACTACCTTTGATGGTCAGATGGGGCTTCAAAGCCAAGGCTGGCTGGGATGAGGCTGAAGCTGGGGGGGGGGTGACACCTGGGGTGGAGAATGGTGGGGTCCCAGGACCAGGCAGCACTATGGGCAAGTCTTAGCTGGGTGACCTTGAGCAAATCACTTAACCTCTCTGAACCACTATATTTTCATCTGCAAAAGAACATCATTCCTGATTTAGAAAGCAGTTGTGGGGATAGAGATTCTGTGTCCAGGTCCCAGCATAGCAGCATGGCGCACCTGGGCACAGAACAGCTATTACAGTTCGTGGTTACTGTGCAGTAACTGCGACGTCTGATATTCCTCCCTTCCCTTGAACATGGACCAGCCTTAGTGACTTGCTGCTGAGGAATGCAATCAAGTAGAAGTGCGGATGGGCGCTTCAGAGAGCAGGCAGTAAAAGGTACATTCCCTCCATGTTTGCTTCTAGATCAGTCACTCCAGGGAAGCCAGCTGCCATGTTGTGAGGACGTTCGGGCTGTCCATAATGGCTTCTGGCCAGCAGCCACATGTGTGAACGTGGAAGCAGTCCTCCAGCCCCAGCCAACAGCTTGACTGTGACTTCATCAGAGATCCTGGGTCATAACTACCCATCCGAGACGCTCCTAAGTTCCTAACCCACAGACGCTGGGGAGATCATAAATGTTTGCCATTCTAAGTTTGTTGTTTATTAGTTATAAAAATAGAAACAACATACTGTAGAATCAGCATCCTTGGACAGCAGTTGCTTTGGAGGCAAGCTGCCCCAGGCTCCTTCATAGCTGTCGTCACAGGGAAATCTACATGGAAGAGGTTCCCGGCCATGAAAGAAAGGATAACTAATATTTACTGAGCACTTGCCATCGGCCAGGCATGGAGCCAAGCACTTTCCATTGATCCTCTTAACAAAACCCCCAAGAGGGAAATACTATCACCCTTGTGGTACACATGGGGAAACTGAGGTGCCAAAGGTTGAATAACCTACTGAAAATCACACAGGGCAAGACCTGCATCAAACTCCAAGTGCTTAACCATATGACGCATGGCCCCTGAAGGGCACAGTGGCTCAAAGGGCCATTGCCCACTCCTGTCCCACTCAGCCCCTACCATTGCTACCACACACTTGCTCTCTCCGGTGAGAGTGACTAACACCTGCTCTGGAACAAATCCCACCCAGCCTGAGCCCCTTAGCCAAGGCAGTGCTTCTGTCCTCTCCCTTCTATCAGGGGAGCCCACCCCTCACTCCGTGCTTGGTCACAGAGCATGTTCACCATGGAAGAGACCCCGCCCTCAAGTCATCTAGTCCAATGCCCCTTCCCATTTGTCCAGACATAGAAACAGGCCCAGGGAGGTGCAGTGGCTCATCTGAGGACACAGAAATAACCAAGGAAGCCCTGAGCGGGAACCCCGGTCTCCCGGCATCTCTCAATCCAGCCTGCACACAGAGGTGGACTTTCCCAGCATCAGCTGTCCCAGTGTCCACTGTGGGCCCCACCCACCCAGATATCCAGGGTTGGAACCAGAGGCCAAAGCTCCCAGCATCCTCCACTGCCCCAGCCCCTGAGGGAGCCAGGAGGAGGGGGCTTATCTCCACCTGTGAGGTGTTTTGGTCTCACCCCACCCCCACCCTCCCTGCCAGGCTGCCTTGATTAATGGGCTGGTGCTATCTTATCTCCCAGCTGCAGCGGTTAGGGATTAATGGGTAGTGGCAGGGGCCCAGGAGGACACATTCTGCCCCCCAGATCAACCTGAGAGGTCCACGGAAGGGCGGGGAGCAGGAGGAGAGGGCACCAAGGGGTCTGTTCACCAGTTGCCATCTTGCTCTCCTACTTGAACTGAGTCACTGCCGAACGTGTAAACCACTCAAGACTGTGCCTAATGCTTAATAGGAGCTCAGGAAAGGGTAACCGCTATTATCTTCGGCTAATGTCAGCTCTGGGAGTCCTTGGGCCTGTGCCTGCCCTGGGGCTGACCTGCCCCGCTTTGCTGGCCAAAGTCGCAACCACCGAGCAGCCCATGTGCTAACTAGGAAGTCACATCCCACTGAAGCCTCAGTGCCCCATCTATAAAATGGACCTAAATTTGGGGTCTGAAAATGGTTGTAGGTCTGATAGTACTTTATTGAGTGACCTGATAGCGGGCTTAGGGATTTATTTATCTAGCTATAAAGCTTTAGAAAACTCCTTCCCACTCAGCCTCAATTTCTTTGTGAACATGCTATTATGATCCCTGGCCTCCCACAGCAGTGTTGGGATGAAACTTCTGGAAAGCTGCTGGGATGGCTCCACGTCCTGCTGGAGTGTGGGCTTTGGGTTCCCAGGGAGGGTAAGACACCATAGTCTGACCAAGGGGTTCAAGTTGATGCACGTGACTGCTCACAGAACCAATCCCCAAACCTAGGCTCTGCTCTGGGAGAGAAAGGCCGCGGGAGTCACAGATCCTCCCTGGCTGAGGGGGGGGACCTGATGTTCTGCTATGCCCAGGTTACTCCACTGCCTAGGTGTCACTGTTAGCACTCCCCAAGTGTCCCCCTTGGATAGGTCAGTTACGTGGCCCCACGTAGAACAGGCTGAAAGAACAAGGTTCCATTCTCCCCAAGGACGGAGACACTCTATCTAACCTTGTGCCAGCAGCCAGCACATCTGAAGCCAGGCACTTAACTCCACCAGGGCCATGCAGGGCCTGGACCCAGAACGCCATGGCTCAGAGGACTCCCACCAGCCTCTTCCCTAGCTTTCTCAAGACGCACGTGGTTGTTACATAGGGGGGAGGAGGCTATGAAGATGAGTGAGGGCTGGGAGGGTAGGGGTGAGTGAGGGAAGGGTGGACTTTCAGATGAGTAGATGGGATAAGGGGAAAATGGATGAATGGAAGGGGAGGAGGAAAGAAAAGCAGCTGGATAAAAGGGAAGAGTGGACAAATGTAAGAAACAAAGGAAGGAAGGATGCTGTGAGAGAGGCATGAAGAGACGATGCATGGATAGATGGACAGAGGGATGGATGGATGGATGGATAAAGGTGAGATGAAGAGAGATGGGTGTCAGAGTCTCACTGGCCCCCATCCCACATTGCTTTACTGGGTACAGCAAACAAGGAGCCCAGAAGAGGACTTTATTTCCAGAAGGACATACAGATTAACTCTCTGGGGCCCCACGAAGCCAGTCTTCCCTCCCCCACTCCCAAGACATTCCTAGGACCACTCCTTCCCCCTGACTCTCTACCTCTTTCCACTGCCCCTTCCCAAAGGGCAAAGGGCAGCACAGCCAAGGAAAGTTATCTGCTATCAGCCCCCTTTATCCCCACGCTGTTTACTCTGGGTCTGCAATTAACAGAGCCTCTTTCCCAGATCAATTAATAGTGGGGGGGCTCAAAGAGGGCACTGGGAGCCCCGACAGGCCAGGTTACTCGTGGATGAACAATGGGGAACTGATGGAGCCTATCCTGAGGTGTCACCCCTTCCTGACCCTCAATGAGGCAGTTCTTAGCTCAGAAAGGCTGACAGGGGATGGTGCTAGAAAGCCCTACCTCGAGCTATGTGGGTGCAGCTGGGGTCCCAGATCTGCCTTCATCCAGGCAGCTCCCAGGATCAGAGTAAAAAGACTGGACAGCCTCATGGTGAAGATCGGGGCCTAGGAAGGGACCAGACCTGGGTTCATAGACCCATCTCTTCCCACTTAGCAGCTATGTCACTTTGAGGAAGTGACTTAATCACTCTGAACCTCTGTTGTCCCTCTGTGAAATAGGGATGTTGGAAAGACAGAGCTACCTCAAGGTCAAGGGCGCTGCAAGAATGGAACAAGGTTCACAGAGCATGTCAGTCACTGGCCACAGCAATGAGCTCCTCTGGGGAACTTGGAGCACATGTCCTTAGACCTTTTCATCCTCCTAGCTCCTTCTACTCTCCTATAGGGTCCCCTCAGGGGAACAGCAAACACCTGGAGGTTCGGTCTCCTCACTTGCCTGGAAGGACTTAAGAAGTTTCTGGTTGTCCAGTACAGGCTCTTTAAATTTAAATTAACTAAAATTAATGATCTAGCCATTAGAAAGGACTGCAGCACTAACATACACTACAACACGCATGCACCGTGAGAATATTCCGTGCAAGGGAGACAAGCCAGGCGCCAAAGGTCACGTCCTGTATGATTGCATTTACACATAATGCCCAGAATCGGCAATTGCACAGAGACAGAGGGGAGCTGGCTGGTTTGCAGGGGCTATGGGCAGGGGGAATGGGTGCCTCATGTGTACAGCGTCTCCTTCTAGAGTGACGAAAATATGTTAGAACTACAAGCAGTAGCAGCTGCACGCTGTGAAGGTGCTACCCACGGCCAAACTGTTCAGTTCAAAAAAATGGCTGAGTGCATCTTATGTGAATTTCACTTCACTAAAAATATTCAATTAACTTAAAAATTAGGTTCCTTGGTAGCACGAGCCATATCTCCAGTGCCCCAGGAGTGACTCACAGCCAGTGCCTACTGGACTGGAGAGCACAGATAGG
Source organism: Spilogale gracilis (assembly GCA_004023965.1). Taxonomy (NCBI): domain Eukaryota; kingdom Metazoa; phylum Chordata; class Mammalia; order Carnivora; family Mephitidae; genus Spilogale; species Spilogale gracilis. The sequence continues at coordinate 89,703 of PITA01006293.1, forward strand.
ACACATTCCCACCACTACAGGTTTTGAAATAAACTTGATCTTAGGGGCACCTGAGCAGCTCAGTTGGTTAAGCGTCTGCCCTTGGCTCAGGTCATGATCCCAGAGTCCTGGGATCAAAACCTGTGTCAGGCTCCCTGATCATGCTCTTTCTTGTTTTCTCTCTCTCGCTCCCTCACCTGCTCTCAAATAAATAAATATATAAAATCTTAAAAAAAAAAAAAAAAACCTTGATCTTCAGGTAATCAGATAATAATAGTGATAAGACTTCTTCACCTATATTACCTTCTCTGACCCTCTCACCAGGATGGCATCATTATTTTCCTTTAAGAGATGGGGAAACCCAGAGAAGAGATATACAAGCCCAAGGCCGCACAGGAGTGATAGAACAGGGACTTGCTCTAGGGCCTTCCTGCATCAGGGGTGGGGTCCTCTCTGCCTCCCTCAGAGCTGGGCCCAGGAAGCGATGCCTCAAGTCCCAGGCCTGGCGGTCCTGCTCACATATCAGACTCGGTTTCCTCTCTCATCTGCTTTCTCCTGATGGGGCCCTGGCACCAGTCTCACACGGGAAAGGGTGTGAAAATATGCAGTCTGGAAGGTGAAGGGGATTTGGTTCCTGTTTGCAAAAACTGTGGGTAGGAGGACTTATTGCCAAGTGATTTGGAATTCTCACAAAAATTCCAGGAAGCTGGAGGCTGGGTAATGCGAGTGGAGGGGAAGAAGGCACCTTTCCCTGACCCCAAGCTGCCTGGCCACAGAACTCAGTCAAGAGGGCACAGACCTCTGTTTCTCGTGGACCCTGAGCTGTCTTCAGAGTCCTTGGGGTGGGTGTAGGGGATGCCGAGGAGAGGCACATCTCAGGCTAAAAAGTTCTAGAAATGTCCCTGACCTTGGCGCAATCCAGACTTGTGGGGCAGTGGAAAACATGGAATGTGGGGGGAGTCACAGCTCTGCCATGTTCCACTTCGTCACTGTACTGCCTGGGTGACCTGGACTAACTTACTCAGCTCTCCCAGCCTCAGTTTCCTCATCGGGAAAATGGGGACTGATCGTACATGTCTCCTTCAGTGGCTATGAGGATGAAGCAAGATAGCAGATGCAACTCCCAAACCTGGTAAAGGAGAATTAGCCCCGCAGGGATCCTCTCAATCACTGTCCTCATGAGGATCTCCCAGTGAGCGTGAACCTCTGGAAAGTCTTTAGACCAAGTCCCTGCTGATAATAATACTAACAAAACACCATGCCAGACTCACTGGAGGGGGATTATGAAATCCCGGGTGGAGGGACAGGCTAGATGACGTGTCTGTGCCGGGAATGTGTGTGGTGGAGACCAGTCCCTCCAGAAGATTACCAGCTGTGTGACCTCAGGCAAGCTCCTCAACCACCTTTGATTTCTCATTGGTAAACAGCGGTGATAAGAACGTCTGCCTGTTGGCATTGCTGAGAGGTTTAAATGAGATGATGAAGCACTCGGGCCCCACCTGGGATGCACGACCAACCGACTGCGAACGAACGTGGTATTAATGAGAGCCCTGAGCTGGGTGCTGGGGAAGGTGAGATGGACAAGAACCCACCCAAGCTGACCCCCAGGCTCAGGAGGCAGGTTGTATGAAGCTTCCAGAAGGGAGAGTTTTTTCATTTCAGCTTCAAGGAGGCCCATGAGCCTTGGAGAGTGGTGGCAAGGAGCAGGGGGCGGGATGGAGCAGGGGCACAGGCTAAGGTCCCCCTCTGAGGCCAGCGTCTCTCAGTCTCTCATCCTGATCCCCAGGCTATGGCCTCAGAACCACCTGAGGTGACACGTGTTGAATTAGAATCTGCAGGTGACCCAGCAGCAGTGTGACTGTGGGAACCTCTCTGTTGCCTGGCTGTGGGGCGGGGGGCTGTGACGGCCCATGTCGGCCAGCCCCGGGCAGGCAGGACCAGAAGGCCACGACAATTCGCAACCATAGGCAAGTAACCCCAAACCTCATCTGCCCATCGTACCTCTAACAATCAAACAAAAACAAAACCACCATGCGGCGAATGCAGGGGTGAGGCCTAACGATGGGCACAGCGCACGGATGTGAACAGATGCCCCCCAGTCAGAAGACCCGGAGCAGCCGAATCAGGCCCAGTCAGCGGCAGGAGGCCTGGAGAGAGTTCACGCTGGACGGGGCCACTGTGGGAACGCCCCATGGGTAGGGTTCCAGGCCCAGCCCCAGCCCTAACCACACTTGCCCTCCCCCCCATCTGTTTTATCTGCCGAGTTCCCACAAGCTACATCATTTGAAAACAGGATCACCTTACTTTAAAAACACCAGTGGTGAAAAGCACTGATTTATGAGTGCTTCCCCACAGGGTCTCTCTCAGCCTTTGGGACAGGACAATTCTTGGTTGGGCAGGGCTGGGCTGGACACTGCCAGAGTCAGGCACCCCTGGCCCTGCCAATAAATGCCAGTATCAGCCCCAGTCTCCGTCATGACCCAACACAGGCAGGGCAAGGTGGGCTATCTATGCAGCTGAGAAGTACTTCTAGCCCAATGCTCCCTAGCTTTATAGGTGAAACAATTAGGACCTGAGAAGTCAGGCAACCAGCCCAAGGTCACAGTGCAGCAGGTGAGTGGAGAACAAGAAAACCACAAATAGTGGCTTGAGACCAACCTCACCAGGGCCTCAGTTTCCCAGAAGTGGGCAGGAGGCAAAAAGAGGCCCCTTTTCAGAGAGTCTTGTACAAGCACCAACGCTCTAACCCACCAACTGGAAGAACGAGGACCAGGTAGCCCCTACGGTGGCTGGAACCCCCAGCACTGAGCACAGAAGAGCCATTCTGAACACAGGCAAAGAGGCTGGGACCACCTCAGGGGCCCTCAGGGCAAGCGCCCAGCAGTTCCCAGGCCCAGGCCCCAGCTCCCTCCCAGCAGAGGACAATTGCTCCATTGGCTAGGGTAGGGGACTGGAGATTCACTGGCCCTACTGGGCTCCTCCCGGCAAGCACCCTCTCCTTAATGAGCCCATTGTTCGCCCAGGGTTCCCCCAACAGCTGGCCCCACCCCTACCACTCCTGCCCTGGGTTTCCCCTCTGCAGTCCTGCCCTCCAGCACCTCCTGGGGGCTTCCTAACTTCCTCCCACTAGACCCTGAGCACAAAGGCCCCTGGAGCCTCTCTGACCTACAGTTCCCCTCACAGGCCACTTACTTCCCTCACCCAACCTCTGTTTTTCAAATTAATCAAAGATGCATGGACTGCCAATCTACTCCTGTTCAGCATGAGAGAAGGAGTTCCATCCTGAGAGCATGTAATTCCAGCCAAAAGCAAAGAAATTTGCTGTTTTATTTACCGGCAAATGAACCATTCTGTGTTGATTTGGGGAAACATGGAGAATGGTTTATGAACCTTTATTACTGCCTTTATATATCCGGGTGGTCAGGAACCACTGGAATAGCAAAGAGCTTTCACTGGAAACATCCTATAAATCTAGGGACCTGGGGCGCATATAGCATAGCTGGGGCTGGGAGAGCGGGCCCGTGCCCAGGCTGCCCCTCGTGAGGGCACAGAACTCTGAACACCTACGCCACAGCGCTTCTAAGCATCTTCAGGTATTTCTCATTTCATCTTACCCACAAGTGTGCAAGAGAAAGTGCCTGTTTTACCGATGGGGAAACTAAAGCATAAGGAACTGTGTCTGACCCAAGTTCCCACGACCCACAAGTGGTGGAGGCAAAGCATAATACTAGGTACCTCTGACTCTGTGTCCAGTGCTCATTCTTTCCATAAAGATGAGGCTTTGGGGACACGTCTCTGCCTCCCCACCTGGAAGTTGCTCTGGTTTCGTGTACTTTTGCATTGCGTAGCTGCCCCTCCAGATCTTGAGCGCCCTAAGGGGCAGTGGCCTGGCCAACCAGGGTCAAACCTGCTGGCGGCCTCACACTTATGTCCCAGGGAAGTCACTGGCCCTAGGGCCCTCCTCTTCTGCAAGACAGTTGGGGTCAGGACTCAATAAGATGGAACCGCTAGCCACTTCTCACGTGCAGGCAGGAATCCACAAGCCACAGAGGGAACTCCTGGCTCCCAGTTCTGGCTCTGGTTCATAGCTGTGTGATTACAGGTAAGTTATGGAATCTCTCTGGTTCTCAGTTTTCTCATATTTAAATGGGGATAATAACACCTACCTCACAGTGCTATTGGGAACATTATGCATAGAGCATAATGTCGGGCACCCAGGATGCCCTAAACACATGTTGGAGAGAGGAGAGGGAAAGGAGGAGAGAGGGAAGTCAACATGAGCATAGGGGGCTTGTCCATCACCCCCAACCCCTCAGCAAGCATGAAATACTCCTCAACTGGACTCCACGTGGTCCCCACCTCTCCTCACCGTCATCCTATAACCCTCCTGATCTTCCTTGGGCCTCCCAAGAAGTCCAACAGAGACCAGAAAGGTTAGAGGGAGCTAGCTCCAGTCTGAACCTGACTGCCTCCGAAGGCTCCCTTCCTCTGGTCTTTCCTCCCACCAACTAGCCATCTGGCTATTCAGTTATTCATTCATACAACAGTTATGAGCACTATGTGCCTGGCAGTGTGCTAGGAACAAGAGAAATGGAGCTCTTGCCCTGGCAGAGCTCTCTGTCTACAGGGATGCCAGAACTGAGACAACACACCCAATGCTATAACATCCAGAATGAGGAGACCACAAAGAGGAGTTCAAGTCCCACGAGCCAGCCCAGTGAGGAGGCCTTCTGGAATCTCGGGAAGAACTTGAGGCTACAAGCAATCAGAGCAGCTGAGGGTCCTGAGCCGAAGGGAGAGGCTAGCAGGTCAGCAGTGTGAAGTGACCTTCCTGCAGAGTGGAAAACAATGAGACTGAAGAGCAGCCCTGAGCAAAGGAAGGACAAGTGAAGAGGGAGAGCACAGGTGAATTTAAGAGAAATTAGGAGTGAGGAGCCATAGTATTTAGTGACAGTCTCTAAAGACCATTGTCAGCCAGTGTTCAATAGTATTAACTAGCATCTATATGGACAGCTCTTCCTGTCTGCACTACTGTAAGCAATTGTTAAATAAACTCTAATCCTAAAAAGAATTATTGTTATTACCCTCATTTTACAGGTGAGAAAGCTGAAGCACAGGGAGACTCAATAACCTGCCCAAGGTCAAGTAGCATTGCTAAAATTACAATTCAGTCCTACTTCAGAGTTCTTGGCTTTAGCCAAACATTTGGCTACCTCTCTGATGTGCTTCTAGCTGGGGTCGCCTACTAGCCAGACCCTGTAGGCCCCAGGTGTGCTGGGGATCCAAGGCAAAAAGCCTTCTCTCCACCCCCAGCCCTGGCCAGAGAATACCAGCAGTGCCCACCCGCACCCTTCCTGTTGCACTTCAGACAGGCAGCCTTAAGCCAGACATGTCCCGGTCCAAGACAAGCGTGGCCTCTGCTTTGGTTCCAGTGAGACCCAGGATAACCAGTCCTCGCAGAAGGGAGGACTGCAACTTGCCTCCCTGGCCACTTGATTCAGTGACAGTGAGCCCAGCTCCAGGCCCTCTATGAGCAGGATTCCATGGCTTCCAGGGCACCCAGAGATTCTTGAAGCAGGCCCCCCCGAAAGCTCCCCAGAGCACAGGCTGCACAGCAAGAAGACTCGGCGGAGCTGGGGACTTCTGAGACAGATGCTGACTTTATAATCAACAAAGCTAAATGGTGGAAAGCAAAACAGTGCTATAGGTGTGCTAGTAAGAGGACTAGACTGAGAGATAGGAAGGCCAAGTTCTAGTTTCCTCTTACAGACAATGGTCAGAGGTGGGGGACGCTGAAGGACAATAGCAATGGGGCCCTGCTCGCTCTGAGTTCTCTTAATTACAGAGGCCACTCAGGCTGGCCTTTTTGCTGAGCACTCAGGAGCCTCTGCTGTGAAGACAGGTATTCCAGCAGGGAACACTGAGATCGTAAAAGGCAGATGGTTCCTGAAGACTCTGAAATAAGGACAAGATTCTGTCTCATCACCCTGGGCATGGCAGCCCCCCTGGGAGACAGGGAAGCCTGTGCTGGCGACCTTACTCGCAGGCTGGGACGGGAGAAGCCCTACCTTGCGCCAGCAACAAAGTCACCCTCACCTCTAACATCATCTCAACCGCCTTCTTCCTTCTTTCATTTGATCCTCAAGATGGCCCCATGGAGAATGTGAGGCAGAGGTGGTCCTCCCCATCTCACAGATGAGGAAACTGACACTCAGGGTGTGTGTGTGTGGGTGGGGGCTTGCTATTAAGTTGAAAACACACAACTGAGATCTGAGTCCAAGCTTGGAACACTCCCCACTGCCATGCACTGCCCCTCCCGGCCGGGCCTTGGGAGGCAGGAATGGGGTAGAGCTCCCACTCACGGCTCCATTATAGTACTGGTCACAGAGCCCCCATATACCAGGCACGCTGCTGGGTGCTCCTCTCTTCCCTTGCTTCCGTAAGTCATAACTAATACCCGGTAAATAAATGTTCTTCACCTCAGTCTACACATGAAGAAAATAAGGTTCAAAGTTCAATAGACATATGTCCAAGGACACACATCTGGCAAGTGGCCAGAATTCACCACCAGTCAGTCTGATACAAAGCCCAGACTCTTCCCACCACAATACACTGCCCATGTGTGTCCATGTTCTCAACATGGACAGGAACCGAGACTGTTTCATGTGTAAGTCTGGCCCGCAGAAGGCTCTAGTTAAATGTTCGTGCATGGAATGACTATTCCTGAGATCAAAGCATTAAAAGGAACAAAGCATGCTATTTCAAACAGATAGAAATTATAATCTAACCAGAATATATAATGGTCATAACCCCTTATGCTCGTAACAACATAGCTTCAGAGTATATAAAGCAAAACTGATTCCAAAAAAAAAAAAAAGGAAAAAATAGTAAACCTGCAATAAAAGTAGATTTTATGCATCTCTATCAGAAATGAATAGAATAGGGGCACCTGGCTGGCTCAGTCCGTAGAGGATCCGAGTCTTGACCTCTCGGCTGTGAGTTCCAGCCACACGCTGGGTATAGGGATTACTTTAAAAAAAGAAAAGAGGGGCACCTGGGTGGCTCAGTTGATTAAGCAACTGCCTTCAGCTCAGGTCATGATCCCAGAGACCCTGGATCGAGCCCCACATCGGGCTCTCTGCTCGGCGGGAAGCCTGCTTCTCCCTCTCTCACTCCCCCTGCTTGTGTTCCTTCTCTAGCTGTGTTTCTCTCTGTCAAATAAATAAAATCTTTAAAAAAAAAAAAAAAAAAGAAAAGAAATGAACAGAATAAATAAACCAGCAGTTCTTAAACTTTCTGGTCTCAGGAACCCTTTACACTCTTAAAAATGATTGAGGTTTTAGGGACACCTGGGTGGCTCAGTCACTAAGTGTCTGTCTTCGGCTCAAGTCATGATCCCAGGGTCCTGGGATGGAACCCGGCATCAGGCTCCCTGCTCAGTAGGAAGCCTGCTTATCCCCCTCCCAGTACTCCTGTGTATTCCCTCTCTCACTGTCTCTCTGTGTGTCAAATAAATAAAGTCTTTTAAAAAATTGAGGTTTTTCAGATTAAATTACAAACCTTTCATTTATATGCTTTTACACCTACCATGTTTAAAATTAAAACTGAGCAAAATTTTATTTATTAATTCATTTAAAGAAACAAAATAAACCCATTACATGTGAAGCTAAATAACAAATTCTGTGAAAAATAATTATATTTCACAAAACAAATAAAAAATAGTGAAAAGAGTAGCACTGTCCTGGTTTTTGCAAATCTCTTTCACATCTGGCTTAACAGACTCAGAATTTCATACCTCCTTCTGCACTCAATCTGTCATTACATGTTTTGGTCACAGTATATGAAGAAAATTTGGCCTCACACAAAAATGTAGCTGCAAAAGAGAATATTTTAACGCCTTTTCAGACACTGTAGACATTCTTCTTTGATACTACTAAAAAACTGCCACGTGGCCATACCTTAAATGCTGGTCGTAGTGTAGAACTCAAATCCATACCCGTGAACTTTTCTTACTCAGTTACCTTAAGATCCATTGATCTATCTTGTACTTCAAAGAGTGAGTCTTTGAATTGCATACAACTGTGACCACGTAGACTCCCTGAAAAGGACTTGGGGACCCTCTGGAGAACCCTGACCACATTTGGAGAATCACTAAAGCGGGCAATAAAAAGACAGAAAAATGTAGAACTGGATCACAAAATTAGCAAGGTTGATCTAAGAGGTATCTGTGTAGAACTTTGTTCACAACAAACCACAAATATACTTTTTTTTTTTTTTTAAGAGACAGCCTCTTCCATCAGCTGGGGGCAATCGCACCTGGACGGACTGCAGAAGCTCCAGGATGGAGAGACGCCTAGGTTGCCAGGTGTTCCACACAGCTGCCTAGGCCCTCCAACAGCCTCATCAGAGTGCAGAGCCAAGGTCACCCACTGACCCAGCCAAAGCGGGAGATCTTCCATGGCACAGCCCCCACCTGGGCTGCATTCCCATGAAGGCCTTCCCTCCTTAATCTCACCATGTCAGGGAGTCTTGGGGGTCCTCAAGGCAGAGTTGCCAGGCAAAGACAGCCCAGTCTCCTCTTCCCTGCAGCTTCTAGCCCAGCTCCTCTGCTCCTAGGAGCCCCTGGAGCTGCCAGGTATGACTCACCCGGCTCTTCCCCTGTGCAGTTCTTACATAACCAACCACAGGAACAATGCCTCCTGCTGTCTGGGCCAGGCACTGGGCCGCCAAGACCAGCAGAGACTGACCAGCTGCCTAGGGAGCCAGCACCCTGAGTGTCACCTGGGGAGCACCAACACCCCCTGCCAGCGCCCAAGACCACACATCCCCTCAGGGATGCAGAAGCCCTGCCAAACCTGAAGCGAGGATAAGGGTCAGCTGGAACACAGGGAACAGAATTACTGCTCATGGTCCCAAACCAGAGCCAGCGCCAAGGTATCCCAGGGAGCCTAAAGAACACACATCACATTTTCACTCGAAAGGCATACATCCCTTAGAGATCTTCCATTCCTAGGTGCCTACTATGTGCTGGCACTGTGCAAGGGGGCTTTCTTTTCATGCATAATTGTTTGCCCCTCATAATAACTGTTGAGAATGTTCCACTTTACAAACAAGAAAATGGATGGTCAGGGGAGCTTGGGTGGCTCAGAGGGTTAAGCCTTTGCCTTCAGCTCAGGTCATCATCTCAGGGTCCTAGGATCGAGTCCCACATCGGGCTCTCTGCTCAGCAGGAAGCCTGCTTCCCCCTCTCTCTCTGCCTGCCTCTCTGCCTATTTGTGATCTCTCTGTCAAATAAATAAATCTTTAGGGAAAAAAAAAAAAGAAAAAGAAAATGGATGGTCAGAATGGCTAAGTACTTGCCCAGGATCACTCAGGGAATATGCACTTGGACTTCGACCTGGTCTGCAAAATCCAGGATCTTGCACCATTACTACACTCTGCTGCCTGGGCCGACAGGGAGGGGTCCTTTACCTTCTGGCAGATCATCCACAGAACCTCTTCGTGCTCTTTTGCCTGAGCCCACCCTGGGCTATGTCTGCTGGATGTCCTTCTGTGTCCTCTACCCTGCCTTTTATCTTTTTCTCACACTAGAGCAGATGAAGCAGAGACGTGTGCATTTCTGGAACCCCATCTGTGGTGTATACACCACACCTCCAGCCCTGCACACAGTAGGTGCTTTGTGTGTGTCTGCTGAATATTAAGAAGAGTGGCCCCTCACCTCTCTCTATTACCACTGCAAGAACAGATCCATGGAAGACAGGAGCCTTGGAAACATTCAGGAAGATGGGGGTAGGAGGTGTAAGAGCAGAAGTGGAGTAGGGGGCAAGTGCAGATCTAGCCCCCAGAGTGCCTCAAGCCCTCCTGCAAGACATCTTCCCAGAGGACCTCCCCACCAAAGACTGAGGAGGTCAGGTCTCAGGTCAGGCTCTCAAGAAGAAGCTCTCCCACCCTCCAGCATTTCTCCAAAGCTCCTCTCACAGGAAAGCCAGTGGAAGGCAAGGCCCAGACAGGAGGAATAGATCTCAAACATGGGGTTCCCAAATACCTCCTCTCTGCTGCCTCCCTGGATATCCTCAATTCCCTCCTCCTCCCACAGCCTTTCTTGGCCTGGGCTGGAATTTATCTTCAGGCAAAGTAGTTAAGCCCTGGCTGTTGGAGCCCAAACCAGGATTCAAATCCTGGCTCCCTCACCTGTTAGCTGTGTGATGGAGGGCCAGTGACTTCACCTGAAGGCCCCCAAAGCCAGCCAGCCTGCAGATTCAGAATCCAGACTTCCTGGAATTACCCGGGGTTATGACTCTGGAACTAGACCACCAGGGGTCAAGTCCTGGTCCCTATCCTCACTTAACTTTCTCTTTGCCTGGAAACCTTTATCTGCAAAGTGAAGATAATAAGGGTACCCACTAGCCTTATTATAGCGTTACTGTAAGAATTAAATGAGGTAACTTATGCAACGTTGCTTAGAACAGACACTGTAAGTACCCAAGAAGTATTAGCTATCAATAGAAATAGTCTGAGATAAGGCTGTGAAGTGCTGCAGTGTCTATGGCGCCTAAAGCTCACTGAATGGCAGTTAGGATACCTTTGCCCCCACTAGGCTACGTGTCCCTGGAAGCGGGATTCCTGGGTCAGATCCATCTGATTTCCCAGCAGCCAGCAGCACAGTGCCCGGCACCAGGCAGGAGCTCAAACACAGGCTTGAGGGCGGACGGATGAAGAACTGCCTTCCTGGAACAGGAGGGTGTGGGCAGCCAGGAGCCTCCTGCCAGGAGAAGGGAGAACCGAGGTGTCGGGGAAGAGAAAGCAGAGCAGAGGGGGAAAGGCCGAGTCGGGCAGATAAGCAAGGGAAGTGAGTGAGAAAAGGAACAGGAGAGGCTGTGGCGGAGGGAGATAAGGAGGAAGGATGGAGAACACGATCGGCGAGAAATTGGCCAAGGGAGGTGAGGGAGCCCCCAGGAGCCACGCAAGGCAAGTCCAGCGCGGGCTGGGAGCCGGTGAGCGGGAGAGGGGTGCACGAGCCTGCGCGGGGCGGGACTCGCGGGAGCCGGCGGGAGGGGCCGAAAGGGCTCTACCTCGCCTCCCCGCCTGGGCCAGGGGGGCCGGGCGGCTGGAGATTGGCTGGGGCGCGCGGCTAGGCCGGGGTCGGAGCCCCGAGGTGGGAGGTGCCAGGATCACTTGGTGCGCCCGCGAGCAGAGCGAAGGCTGAGCGGTGGCGGTGGCTGCAGGGAAGCGGAGGGGCGGCGGGCGCACTCCGGGCAGCTGGGGACGCCGCGCACCATGCGCGCGGCGGCGGGAGACGCGCGGGTGGCCGCGCTGGCGCTGTTGCTGGGGGCGCTGCACCGGGCGCCGGTGTGCGCCCAGGAGTACGACTACTACGGCTGGCAGGCGGAGCCGCTGCACGGGCGCTCGTACTCCAAGCCGCCGCAGTGCCTCGACATCCCCGCCGACCTGCCACTCTGCCACACTGTGGGCTACAAGCGCATGCGGCTGCCCAACCTGCTGGAGCACGAGAGCCTGGCCGAGGTGAAGCAGCAGGCAAGTAGCTGGCTGCCGCTCCTGGCCAAGCGCTGCCACTCGGACACCCAGGTCTTCCTCTGCTCTCTCTTCGCGCCCGTTTGCCTCGACCGGCCCATCTACCCGTGCCGCTCGCTGTGTGAGGCCGTGCGCGCCGGCTGCGCGCCGCTCATGGAGGCCTACGGCTTCCCCTGGCCCGAGATGCTGCACTGCCACAAGTTCCCCCTGGACAACGACCTCTGCATCGCTATGCAGTTCGGACACCTGCCTGCCACCGCGCCCCCAGGTAGCGCCACCGCCGCCGCCGCCGCCCCGCGCCCTCCGACGTCCC